>JBBPBP010009778.1:4757356-4800508 GCA_037974735.1 Cicer chorassanicum | reverse complement strand
AACTATTAAACTTAATTTATTCAAATTGTTTTTACGAGAATATATCTAATGTTTCAAATATAAATAATTATACATTCAATTAATTTTTAATTAAAATCAATTTTATAAAATTAATTCATTAAAAATCATTTTAGTTTTTATTTCACCCCTAAATTATTTTACCTTAAAATCACTCTTTTAACTAAAAAATAAAAACATAATTGCTCCCGCGGTCCTTTAAGTTAATTTCATGTAACATTTCAGTCTTTTATTTTATTTTTCTTATCGATTTAGTCTTTTATTTAATTTTAAGTAACAATTTAATTCTTTATACTATAAAATGTCAACAATATTACCCTTTATTTACAAAAACTTAGAAAATTCATCAAAATATTCAAACAAAATTCATAAAATTCAATACCAATTTAAAAAAAATTCATATATTCATCAAATGCATAACTTAAATATTCAAATAAACTCATATTCGCATCTTCAACAACGTTAAATTCATCAAATAAAGAATTAAAATATGAGTTTATTTGAAGATTTGAGTTATGAATTTGATAAAATTTGTATTATATTAAAGATGATAATTAATTCTATGGATTTTGTTTTAAAATTTTGTTGAATTTTTTAAATTTTTGTAAAAATAAAAATAATATTATTAATGTTTTAATACATAAAAGATCAAATTATTATTTAAAATTAAATAAAAAAAATATATGACTTACATACAAAAATCAGGAAAAAAAATTAATCGAAGCAATTTTGGGTGTTCTGTTCCTCAACCCTTCTACTTGTACACTCATTCTCTTTCTTTCTTTTCCATTCTCAATCACTATTTTACACCCTTCACAACTCAATACAGCTTCATTTATATTTATTTATTTATTCTAATTTTTGCCTATAGGTAAAAGATCGACCAAAGAAACAGAGCCAAAAATGAAGATGCTTAATTCCTTCAACCTAAAGGTAACTAATTTTGAATATCCCTTTTGCTTAAGAACTATGTTTATTTAAAATTCAAAAATATGCATGCCAACTGTTTGTGAAAATGTACTTGTGAAAATTTAATCTTTTTTGGAATTTTATTGTGTAAACTGCTGCTTTGTGTTTTCAGAGAGCTGCAGCTGGGATTAAACGCATTAATCTCGACGGTCTGCGGTGGCGGGTTTTCGATGCCAAGGGTCAGGTGATTGTGCAGTTTTTTCCTGAATATACAAACAGGGAGTGAGTATGAGTGTCAGTGTGACCTTGAAATGATGATTTTGATGTACTCCCTTTGCTCCATAATATAAGTCACTTTAGCAAATGACACGCAACAAATTAAGAAATGTAGTTTTTTTTACGGTAAGAAATGTAGTTAATTTATAAAAATTATGGCTTATTTTCTGAAACTACCTTTCACTAACTTCATTTATAAATGATATGGGAAATGGAGATTACAAGGATTGAAAAAACAGAGAGTAATAAATTGTTAGGGGTATGATAGGATAAACAAAATTAATACTTCGTTGATATTGCGAAACAACATATTAAAGAAGATATAAAATGAGACATTTTTGTTTTGCTAAAATAAACTATATTGTGGGATAGAGGGAGTAAGAATTGAGTAATTGCTTTTTTTAAGTCTTGTTGCAGAGTTAGCTTTTGTTGGACTTGTAGAATATATTATGGTCGTACTTCTTTTTTATTGGCTACATTTGTCTTTTGAGAAAAGAATAAAATGTGAGATAGTAGGTTAATTAAATGGTTCTCAATCATTTTGCTGATTGGTTTGCATATCATGTACTACTAGGATTGAAAATCAAAGAAGAGTTAGGAAGTAGAACCTCTTTAAAATAGTAGTTGTTTCCATATAGACACATATCCACGTAGGATGCTTTGGATTTCTAGCTGCTTGTCATAACTTTTTTGCTTTGAGTTTTTGAGTTATACCAATACATATAGAAATACCAGAATAATTAAATAAAGTATAACATAACATTTTAATATGTTTATATAGCGACTCTGTGTTCACTTTGAAAATTTTAATTCTTTCGTTTGTTTTAGGATTTGTGCTCTATGTTAATTTTACTAGTTGTATTATACTTGTGTTGTATCCTAAGTTTTTTAAAATTTGTCATATCCCCGTGTTGTATTAAAGAGTTACCAACATAATAGGACAAGGCATTTTCATGGAAATTTCACTTGATAATGATTCAGAATGAATATATATCTTTTGCAATATCTAGTTAAAGAGCTAGCTCAGAAGGGATCATATACTTTATTTTATCTAAATTATTTCTCTCAGTAGATAAATCCATGAACCTGTATTGGTGGACCATTTTGAGGTTTCCAACCTTCGGACATCTTATGCACTTTTGATGTGCATCTGGCTGGAGTGTGATCTGTAGCTGAGTGATTTGCATATTTGAAGTCTTAACTCATTAGATCATTTTGTTAATTCATATATTCATCATGTAGATTCTTGGGAGGTTAGCATCTCAAATAGCTACTGTTGTTCAAGGAAAGGATAAGCCAACTTATACTCCTAATCGTGATGATGGCGATATGTGCATTGTGCTTAATGCCAAGGATATTTGCGTGACTGGGAGAAAACTTACTAACAAGGTCTACTACTGGCATACTGGGCAAGTTCTTTGCATTACTACATTTAATAATATATTTATAATATATTAGGCTTCTTATGAATCAAATGTTTTTATAATGATTTAGATCTATATCTTCTATGAAATTCTTCCTCCAATATTATGATTGTTATTTGTATCTGGTTTCATGTGCCATGTAATCTTTTAGCATTGTTGATACTATTTTTGACATAAAGTAGTGTCATGTAGGTATGTCGGCCACCTTAAGAAAAGAACTTTGAAAGATCAGATGGCGTTAGACCCTACAGATGTTATTCGCAAAGCTGTTCTACGTATGCTGCCTAGAAACAAACTGCGTGATGTAAGTGCTTTGTAGACCAATGTTTTTGGGAATTTCTTTTAACTGAGTATGAAGTTAAATTACTGGTGGCCAGAATGAGAGTGTTTTTTCATCGTTGAATTGAATTATGGAAGAGTAGAGTCCTATTTGAGAGTTGAGACCAAAAATAGAAATCTCCGAACAATATGAAATGACATCTCAAGGATGTTTGGTTATGATTTCCAGAACTGATTACTACTGTAGGAATCAAATCTAATGAAAGTGGCTCAAGGGAATCTGTAGTGGTGAATGAAATTGATCTTGGGGTAGGGACCTAATGGTTTTCCCATACGGTGTTCCACAAGTAGCATTATAAATTAATTGTAACAAGTGGAACTCATAGTTTTCTAAAATATCTCTACAATTATACTTCCAAAATAATTATAAGACCTGAAAAAATTCCAAAATTAGAAATATATTTTTTCATGTTCAAATCTCTTACAATCTATTCAAGGAAATGTATCCTTTGAAAAATCACATTTCAAAAGAACAAAATATGAGGACAGAGTATTAAGGCAATGTATCCTTTAAAAAATCACAACCACTTTAGCAGCAAACCTTGTCTCATGTCACATTCACTATTTCTTCTCAATTGGAGTGTGTAATCCAGCTATTTGGAGTATGAGACAAGAACTATTCCTCCTTTGTTGCTGGAGCAAGTTTCTTGACTTGTTTTTATCCTGGATTCTAAAATGGCAGTCCTCTAACAACTTTGTTGAACTTCCTGTTGTCATCCTTTTTGAATTGTAAATTTGGCAACTGAAAATTGAATTTCGTCATTCCACATCAATCAAATATGAGCAAGTGACCTTAATTTCTTAGAAAATTTTACCACCAAAACTTTCATCAATAAACCTCAAATATGTGACACGAGTATGTCCATATCATAATTAAAATCCCTGATGGATGAACTAGAAGAATTTCATTTTAGGGGTCAATAGGAGGTTTAGGGGAGAGTAGTTGTACCGCATTTTTTAAGGTTAGAGCATCCCTCAAGTTTCTGCAAGGACGTAGAATACTAGAATGGTACTAATCAATGACTGGCCAATGAAAGTCGACCTATAGGAATGGTATCGTGATCTCCAACAGGAACTGAACACTTGACTTTTTGTTTATCTACTAGTTGGGCCCAATCCCAGCCAACTTCATGATTAGTTGTTCCTTCTATTCATCATAGGATCCCATGTTTAGACTTTAGTATTTTGCTAGCATTTGGATTATAAAAGAGAGAAGGGCATTGAAGAAAAGTGTTATCTCCATTAAGTCATTATCATAGATGTCCAAAGATGAAGGTTCAATTACCAAAGGATTGTTGTATTGGTAGCTATGATTTTCTATTATTTTATTTTCCTCTTGTTAGAGCTTATTTCTGATATTTTGTTTATGGGTTATACATTATTGAAGAATTGATCTTCTAAGTTGCATTTCCTTGCATTATTGCTAATGGGTGTAGGATAGGGATCGAAAATTAAGGATCTTTCCTGGCAGTGAACACCCTTTTAGTGATCGGCCACTTGAACCTTACGAGATGCCTCCTAGACAAGTACGAGAAATGCGACCCCGAGCAAGGCGTGCAATAATTCGGGCACAGAAAAAAGTGGAACAGCAACAAGAGAACGCTGAGCAGCGACAACAGATTGCCGATGAAATGAAGAATGGCAAAAAGATCGAAGCACAAGGAGAGTGTGCATGAAAACGGTGTTTGCTCATTGGGGTTGGTCCTGACCTATGAGTTATCATTTGAATGAAAAGCCATCTTTATCTCTTTGCTTTTGGAAATTTTTTGCAATGCCATATTGAATTGTGTTAGAATTCTTTTGTTTTAAAAGTATCCTTATAAGAGCATTACATAAAGTAGCAAATTCTTTGTGATAATGCTTCAAGTTACATTTGACATATATTTTAAGGACAAAGTTTGACATCAATTTTTAATAGTCCAAAGATGGCAGACATCAAATAATTCTTCCAAATATGTAAAGTGACATCAAAATGATACATGAGATTAATTTGGATTGTTTTGATTTTACTCAATGTCTTTCGAGGAATAAGGACTAATTTGAGAACTGGTTTAGATTAGTTCTTAGTGTGTGAGTTTTATAAATAAATAAAAAAAAGTTTTTTATTTGTGGAAAAGTGTTTATAAATGTTTTTGAAATGTAGAAGTAAATACAAAAGAGCAACCACCTCCTCTAGGGCTTTACCAAAATGAGTTCACAAGGTAACTTCATTCCAAAAAGAGAAGAGGGAATGAGGAATATACTCATAAAATAAGTAGAGATAGAGTAGAGAAATGATCATGACATCTCTTTCTACTATGATATACTTCTACCATTTTAGGAATTTATTTGCATTGCACTCTGTCCTTAACGAAACTAAATATAGTTTTTTTTTGCATCTGTCTATCATAGAAGGAAACCCCCAACATTTCTTGATGTCCAAACATATTTGCATGTCCAATATTGAGGTTACCAGTTTCACATCCCTTACGACATTTCTGCTGAATAACAGCACCTCTGATTTCTGAAAATCAACAAACTAGAAGCTTTCTCATAAGTGTCAATCAGACCCTTCATAATATTGGCGTCATGGCCCTCATCTTCTTTAGCCTTGAAAAATAAAAACAGTTATCCCCAAAAAGCATTGAGTAATATTGGAGTCCATGACAATTTTTCATGATGTAAAACAATTCATTCCTCTCAGCATGGTGAACTAAAGCATTAAGGTTCTCCAAACATAGAGGCGAAAGCAGATTCCTTTATTGGAGACTTCTCGAATGATTTTTTTTTTTAAATAGCCAATGATAATAATTAGTTGTTAATTTTGTTAGGAAAAAAAGTTGAACTCGAGAACTCGAAAAAAAGTTGGACTGGGCATCAATTCAATCTAAATGAATTTGATTGAGTCTAATATTAGGTTTGACAAAACTCAACAAAACAATTGTAAACCCCTAACAAAGAACATCCTTTATTCTATTAACAACCATCTTAGATAATATCTTATAAATGATATTATAAAGATATATTGGGCCCCAAATTTAAATAGATAAGAAAACACATCTCCCTTCTTCGTAAATATTACAACGACAAAAATAGAAATAGTAAATTTGCACTTTCACTCTATTAAAACCATTTCTTTCTCTCATTGAATCATACACAACCCAAACACATCCTTTGGTTCTTTTTGGTTGGAGAGGGAAAGAGGGTGATACATTATTTGAAATTTTAACTGTTTAATTCAATTTTTTAGAGGAAGGTAAGGAAAACAAAATCTATCCTAGTCTATTTTTTTAATGACAAATATTGGTATATGTTAATGTTACGCGAAATCGTCGATGAGTATAAGAAGTTTAACTCATTATCAATTATCACTTATCTCATATATTCTAGATTAATTTTAACTACTCTTCAAAACCGATAAGAAGAAAATATATTTATTTAACATTTAAATATAAATATTATTTTATTTGTTTGTATTTGTGAAATGATAAAATAGTTTTAACAATAAATAATCATCTTAATCATTGAAATTATAAACAATTAAATCTCTTAAATTTATAAAATAGCATAAAGAGTATACTAAACAATTTAATCTGAATCTTTAAATTTTGCAAACTTAAAAGAGAATAAAGATAGTGCATTCAATCATAACTTGCCACAATATCAAATAATTAGATAATTATAGTTGATTTAAAAACTATACAATATAATTGGATATAATACACTACTTATACATTCAATTTAGTACTATTTTATTCAAATTGTAGAACAATTGAAATTTTCTATAGTTATTAAATAAAATATTAATAATTTATTTATTAATTTTTGAAAAGACTCTGTCTAATAGTTTCGCTTTAGGCCTGTGTTGGATCGGCCTTGTTGAGAGTCGACAATTTTGGTCCCTCCACCTGATTTTTAAATTAAAAAAAAAAAATTGACATATTTTAAATTATGTGAAATACTATTTCATGATATAGAAAAATTTAGATGCATTAATTATGCATATGTCATTAATTAATTTACAAAAATGAAAAAACTTCAAAGTTTAAAGTTAAATTTTTAAAGCATTTTATTGCTATTTCAAGTGTATTAATCATTTTACATCATGTCATGTGTTGCATTATCTAAGGCAGGTTACATTGTCACTTTTTAGTCAATAAACCATATTGAGAGACCAAATCTGTTAAATTTTAAAATAGAACACTAGTTTCGTGAATTGATAAAAATAAATATTAAAACTATAATTAAACCAAATTTAAATGATAAAACACTTATTTACTCTCATTTATTTTATGTTTTAACTAAAAATATAATTTTTATTTAATATATATGGCATTAAATACTAAAAAAATTAACCAAAAAAAAAATCAAATTTACATTTCCCAATGTCACTAAAATCTCTTCCCAGGTTTCTTACACCAAAAAATACAATACTATATAACATTCCTTCCCTCTCCACTCAATTGAAACCCCTCTCTCCGCTTCAACCAAACACTCCCTTAAGAAGTGCAAAACTTCGAGTGAGCCCCCGAGTTCGAAAATCGCTACTATAACAAACGAACGAGTCGAACCGAGTCATAACGTGTGGCATGGATCCTCTCGAAGCATTGGTTGCTCAAATCCAAGGGCTATCGAGCTCCTCCGCCGACATCAATCGCCTTCATACAATCCTGAAACAATCCGAAGACTTGCTCCGTTCCGACTCAACTCGTTTGTCTTCGATTCTCTCTCCCCTTGATCCTTCCATACATTCCCTCGGTTTTCTCTATATCCTGTAACTAATCCTTACTTTTCGTTCTTTTTTTTGTTGCTTTTTTTCTTCTACTAAAACAAAATCAAATTATTCGTTACATCCTATTTTGTTATTAATATATTCTCAATTTTTACGTATTTTTTGTTGTTGTTGATTAAATGTTAAAACCCTAGTTTCTGGAATATATACTTTTTTTGCTTAGGTTATTATTATTTGTTTTGAATTTAGTCTCAAATTTTGATTAGCTTCCAGTATTAGTATGTGGAATTTTACTCCTCTAAAGTGAATAGTGAATCAAGAATTATGAAACCACGGATACTGACGGAGACACCAAACATGACACCCACACATTGGTAATAATTTGAGAAAATGAATTAATTGAATGTAATCAATGTGTCATTGTTGTGTCAGTGTTTGACACCGAGACATGCATTCGATCAGAAGTGTCAGTGTTACAGAGATTGAGAGTAGACTAAGAAAAATGAATGGTTTTTATTTGAACAAACTCATAATTTGTTATGTATGTGTGTGTAAAGTGTAAAGTTAACCATTGATTTATTCATCAATGATTAATACTAATTACTTTAGATTCTAAAGCGAGCTGTGCACTTTATCAGATCCTAGTATATGTTTGTGTGTTTCAATCAGTGCTGTCAATGGCGGATGGTTGTCCATGGCTGACAGGCCAACACCGCTATTTTTTGCTGCCTTCACGTGTAAAATGGCCATGGCGGATTGTTGAAATCCCTCCACTGCTATACGCCATTCAACAACAACAGTTTCAATTAAAATATATCTTCTAGTTCTCTTAATTTGTTCCCAATGTTGAGTACCTTCTGGTATTAGTATATGAGATTTGGGTCCTCTGAATTGAGTTGAGAGTAAAGTAAGAAGATGAATTATTGTTATTCCAACACATTCGTACGAATTTGTCATGTACGTACATGCAAAATATAAAATTAACCATTGATTTATTCATTAATGATTGATATTAATTATTAACTACTTTAGGCTCTAAAGTGAGCTGCTCACCGTGAAGGAGTCAGGAATTTGGCTCCTCTAATTAATATATTTTGTAGTTCTTTATTTATGAAGTATTTATAAGCTTATAGGAGTTTTATATAGAGAAGTTAATTAAGTATCTGAAAATTTGAGATGCAGAATTTAATTTCAACTTGTAGGAGAAAGAGAAAGTAATAATTGTTTAAAAAGATTGATATTATTTTTTCGGAAGTGCTTGCTTTGGAGTTTATTATTAACTGTTTCTCAAATCTTGTTCTTGTGCATGTTTTGTTTGTTATGGAATAGTGAATTTCTCTTTTTCCGTTTTTAATTAATTGGAGATATATGTTTATGGTTACAGAGATGCATTCACCGCTACTTCGATTTCCAATCAGCAAGCTGAGGAGGGTGTAGTTCCTATCATTAACAACTTTATCAGTGCTTGCAGTGTAGAGCAAATTCGATTGGCGCCTGATAAATGTACTTCCTTTTCGTGTTGATATAATGGGTTTTAAATAATATTGTCTCATTGAGTTCATTAACTGTTTATCCATAGAATCATGTTTTACTGTCTTACCATGACATAAACAAGTTTTGAGAACAAACGTTATGACATGGAAAAATGGTTAATATGGCTGGATATTTGTGGAAAATCCACTGTGATGTCATTTTATAGTTATTTTTTGTTTTACCGTTTCCTTCCATGTCTGATTCTCTTTGATTTGAAGTTGACAAACTGGTTTAAAGAAAACTTACATGAGAGAAGTTATTTTTTTGAATAAGAAAGAGATAATTTTTTTTGAATAAGTTTTCATTTGAATCGGAGGAACCAGAAAGGGGACAGGTAAAGAGGCATGATTAGTTTTCTTTTGAAATAATTTTGAATCACAGTCCATTAAAAGCTTAAGATCAAAATAACTTAAACAAGAGCTTTGACGTCATTTTATTATTATATGTATCTTGAGTTTTTGATTGGTTAGACTTAATAGATATTATGCTCATACAAGAATTACTATTTCTTTGTGTAATTTTGTTTTTTATTTTATTGTTTTTGGACTGTTGTAGTTGTATCTGTATGCAAGAGGTTGAAGGAACAAGTAATGCTGCTGGAAGCTCCCATACGTGGGGTGGCTCCTTTGTTAACTGCTCTTCAGAAACTTCAAGTCTCCAGGGAGCATTTGACTCCCCTGCATGCAGAGTTTCTTCTGCTTTGCTTGTTGGCAAAATGCTACAAAACTGGTCTATCCATATTGGATGATGATATTTTTGAAGTAGACCATCCACGAGACCTTTATCTCTACTGTTATTACGGGTGCGTTGCTTTCTTCTTTTCTTTGTCTTCTGAGGTGGAAAAGAAAGATAGATGGAGTACTTGTTCATATTTCTGTATTTCATTTTAGTTAGTATAGAGTATACTGTAATTTCTTCAACATATTTGACTTGTTCTTTTTTCAATTAAATACAGGTAGGTATGTTTTTCACATTACTGGTAATGCTTGTGGGTCTTTCATATGTCATTTCACGTGAAAAACATAACTACCTATATTCTAACGCTTGTGGGTCTTTCATATGCCATTTCACGTGGAAGTCGATGGGAGTTGGATGTTTGAAGTCCTCCTCTGAAGTCCCCTAAATTGTTGGAATTTTAAAATGTTAATAAAAGTTGATAAGGAGGGAGGGTTTGGGAGTTTTATGATCATATCCTATTTCCCTTACCCCATTATAGAAATCTCTCAAATGGGAGATTTTAGTCTCACATCCAAACATTGCCTTACAAAATCACATCTTTGAGGTTGTCACTTATGACAATTGTTCTTATACGATACGAACTGATAGAGATCTGCTATTTTATTTGACGATTTGGGGAAGAATTCTCTTAAATATAAAAAAAAAATTGCAACGTTTTGGGGGTCTACACCTCCTTGTACGTAGAGGCTCCAATGATGTTTCAATTGACAAGATAGTCTCCCTCTCATCCCTTCCTATTATTTATATATATGACACAGCCTACTACCTCTCTAACTGAGATCCTAACTAACTCTAACACCTTTAATTTACAGACCTGTCATACAAAAACTTGCCTTATAGGTGTGAATGTCCAGATTCATCTAAACCCCACATTAAAATTTGATGCTTTTGATGTGGGAGTCAGTTGCATACCTTGCAATTGTGTTTCAGAGGTTCCATTCTGCTCCGCAGTCCCAGTGCCCACATGGGCTGGCTGCACAATAATTCTTATGACAAATCCCAGGGAACACTTCGTTGCTGGTGTCACTCCCTGTACATGGAGGAAGGCTCCAACCTCTAATAACAAATTGTTACGTAGCTGTACTGAGATATTGTATTCTTTATTTCACGCTTTTTGACTTCAATCGTAGTCGTAATGTTCTCCCCCAACTGCTTTTGGTCTTGATTATTTTAGGACTATTTAAACCAGGTTATTCAGGTTCTTTTGTTCTTCTTGCTGATATTAAGGTTACAACCAATTTTCATATTAATTGTACCTGCCACAAGTTAAATAATTTAAAGTACTGCGAGTGCGTATATGATATTATGATAAGGATATATATTTTTTAAAATCGATCGTCTCCTTCCATCATGCCTCTCCATCACAAAAATAAGGGTGGGAGAGGAAAGAGAAAATGATTAAGAAAAGTATGAGATGATGAAGAGAGAAAGAAATGAAATTTGTGTGCCTAGACTCTAGTTTTCTGGTCTTCATTTGATCTCCGTCTTCTAGACTCTGTAGCTTCCTGCAAATGTATTCAAATGAAATGGGATTCGACAACTGAAGTTATCCTAGTATTTTGATTATTATTAAATTGAAATGTGCATTAACCCGATTGATTGAATAGTCAAACCAGCATTTAGTGGTTCATATTATGCAGTTTCACAAGTTCTTAGTGAGATTTTCCATACAGACTACAGTGTCTGACTTTTGACTTTCTTACAGAGGTATGATATGCATTGGACAGAAGCGCTTTCAGAAAGCATTGGACCTTCTGCATAATGTAAGTAATCCATGTATTACTACCACTTGTATAGCTTATGTTTCTTGACCTTGTTATAATGTCAACCATTTGGTTCAGCAATGTGTGCAGTTGCTAATTGGTAATATTTTCTAGGTTGTAACTGCTCCCATGTCTTTGATAAATGCTATAGCTGTTGAAGCTTACAAAAAATATGTATTGGTTTCTCTCATTCGTCATGGACAGGTAAGCCTTTAAATTCTTTCTTGCTCCTATTCTACGGTGATGTGGCTTATTGAAGGTATTTAATCAGAATTTTGCTCTTATATAATATTGAGAACTTATTTATACCAGAAAATAATTACGAAAGAAGTGATAATTTGTTTGCCACATTTCGTCAAGCGATTGCACTATAATTTTTTCATTTCGACTAATTCACATATTATATTGTATGAGGTTCTTTCTTTGTGGTTAGTCAGCTAACCTGCCAAATGTTGGGTGGCAGATCTCTTCCAGTCTTCCCAAGTATTCTTCTCCAATCACTCAAAGGAACCTGAAACTCTTTTGTCAGGTAGGACTTTAATTCAGTTGAGGCTAGAAAAATATGGGAAGCCTTTAACCATTTTAGATCAAAATATTCACACCGATGTTCTTTTGTAATATATTTTGAACACATTTTTAAATTATACACCAAAGGAGCTTATCAATCCAGTGAATGGAAGTGGTGCTTCTCTCGCTTTCTGATTTTCCCCCCTTTATTTGTTTCGTCAAACTGCAATGTGTCTGTTGTTGCTAGCTGTGGTTTCAACTTGAAAGGTCTCAATAATCTGAATATTGTTGGTTGATGAATTCAGGCTCTGATATATAAACTATTTTACATGAGTCATAGGATTATGAATTCTGTCATTACCTATGAGTAGCCCTACTACAATATGCCTGCTTCAATATTTCTTCTTCTAGGTTGCTGTTCTCAGAGACCAATCTTAGATGCCATTTGTGGCTTCCCTCATGTTTTTGTATTTGTAAATTTGATTATTTATGAATAATTGTACTATTAACTTGCAGGGAAACGTAACTTGCCATTAGCTATAGTTTGGTTGATTAATTTGAAGCAAGTTAATGAATATCATTTGATTTGATTGCCTCTGAAGCATATATTTTAAAGATTATAACTTGAGCCCTGTTGACGTCTATTCATTTTTTCTCCCCTTTGAGCAGCCTTACTTTGAATTGGCAAATAGTTATAGCACTGGAAAAATTGCAGACTTAGAGGCATATGTCAACACAAATGCAGAAAAGTTCGAATCTGTGGGTTCTTTCTCATAGTCATCCTTTATTTGATGCATCTGCATTGAGACTATAAGCTTGGCTCTGCACTGAGTCTAACTTATAGTTCTAATGCTCTGTAGTACTTGCAGTGTTGTCAAATATTGGCCATGGCGGATTGTGGTGGTGGGGTTTTTGACAACCGCCTTGGCCAATTTGTGAAGGATGGCAAGCCGTGGCGTTTTATGGCTGATTTTTGGCTTTTTGCCATGGTTCGCCATCCGCCATTGGTAACACTGAGTATTTGTCATGCTTTCTCTCAGACTGCCTGTTTATGTGACAGACTGATAAATTATTTGAAAATTTCAATTTCAGGACAACAACCTTGGACTGGTTAAGCAGGTTGTCTCATCCATGTATAAGCGTAATATTCAGAGATTAACTCAGACATACTTGACCCTCTCTCTCCAAGACATAGCCAACACAGTGCAGTTAAATGGTCCCAAGGAAGCTGAAATGCATGTGCTACAAATGGTAGTTCTCAATAATTTTCCCCCCTTCATTTTCATGTAGCATTAACATTTTATTTACCAATAATAACATACTCCTGAACTACAGATTCAGGATGGTGAGATATATGCATCAATCAACCAGAAGGATGGAATGGTGAGATTCTTAGAAGATCCCGAGCAATACAAAACCTGTGAAATGATTGAGCATATTGATTCATCAATCCAGAGGTATGATTTTGGTTGGTATATTTTATATTAAGTTCATCAAGTACAATGGCTTTCCGGTACTACCTGATATGACAATCAGCAAGTTGCACCTGAAAAGTTGAAATGAAAATATGCTGCCAAAGAAGTTTTTAATTAACTATTTTAATGGTTAATTATTGTCCAGAATAATGTCACTGTCAAAGAAACTAACTACGATGGACGAACAAATTGCATGTGATCAGTTGTACTTGTCTAAGGTGAGTAGTGTTCAATCGTTTTCATTTAGTTATCTGAACTTGTATATAGAATTATTAATAACTAACAAAGTGACTGTTATCAGGTTGGAAGAGAGAGACAAAGATATGACTTTGACGACTATGACGTTCCTCAAAAATTCAACATTTAAGGCTAGGCCACCTGTTCATAAAAGCTTGTATGGTGCTGTGAATGATGCCTGTTTCATTAACCTTTTCTTTTTTACTATTACTTACCTGGGTTTTGTTAGTGGGGGAGTGTTTTATTTTGCTCCTGAATGGATATTTCCATCTAATTAAAAACCTTGTTCTGTTGTGAATTATTATTTTTCAGTGGATGTTGAGTTATTGTTTTTAGTTGTCAACTACTTAAAAACTTCATTGCATTTTTGTACATTCGTCTATGCTCTGTTGGTTAACACAATGCAGTAATATGTTGAGGCCTTCATGGAAATGTTTCTCAACATATTCTTGAGTACACTTATCAAACTAGGTTAAGTTATTTTCTTATATCCTGGATAATGATCATTTTAGAAAAAGGGAAATCTAACTTTTTGAGATAACTCTCATCACTGTTAGGGAGGAACTTTCTCTGTCCCTAACATGACTTCGGATTTACATGTTAAAATCACAAATTTTGTGTCGTAAGAAAATACACTTCTGAACAAATTATGTTCAGTTAAAAACACAAATTTTGTGTCGTAAGAAAATACTCCTCTGAATAAATTATGTTGTTTGGAAGTACATAGTATGATTGTTTAGGAATGTGAAGATTGGAAAATAACTTCTCTCAAATTTTATTATGTTGCTGAAAGAATGAGAAGTTGTGCTTCAGTTTTTGGAGCACTATGAAAACATAGAGGTGCTAAAACAAGAAACACTTAGGTTTCTAATTTAAACTTTTATTTAATAGCTACTGCAGACAAATTAGAACTTTGTCCCTTGTTCAAACATTTCCTCTCTGATTTTGGAATTATATCCAGATTGCTATATCCACATCATGGAACCTATCCCATATCATCACAATTCCATACTTAGGTGACCTAATAATAGGCAGCAATTGATTTATGAGAACTTGTGATGATGGCACTATTAGAATTGTTGTAAAACCCAATCCAAACATAGTCAAAAAAATCCAATAGAAAGCGCCCTTTGAAGTAAATATTATCTTAAAGGGACATTTTAGGGGCAGCATGTAAGTATAGCTTTGTTGTAAAACTTGAATTATAATGATCATGTAGCTTTGTGGCAAGTGTTGCATAGTGAAATTTACTACCTCCTTCGATATCAAAATCCACTCCATCTAATATAGCATCACCAAAACCAAAAGGCCTAGTGTTTGAATTCCCTTCCAAAAAGTTGTCCCAAATGCAGCAAGCAATATATGTAGCACTGACATTTTGTATTTAAGGCATATATGGTATTTAACACGTGTCTGTGTATACATCAACATGACACTAACATAAATAATTACTTTTATTTTTTAAAATTATTTATTTTTTAAAATTATTATTAACGTGGATGTATTGGTGTCTCGTAGGGTGTTTGTGCTTCACAGTGAACATGATGTTTAGCACAATCTCTTTAGATACTCACCATCAATGGAAAGTATAACTTCATTGCTTCTTTGTTGACAATTCTTTAATTTGTTTGCATAGTTTTATTGATCATAGTGACTCTAGTTTATATAAGTGCTGTTGTATTTGATAGGAGAAGTTCCATATGGTTGATAGAGTAATATATAGAGGCTTGAACTTAAAAGTGAAATTACACAAGCAGGCCAGTCCAAAGGTTAGGCTGTCAAGATAATTGCTATATGCTTCAATTTTTTATTTTTAACTTAATACAAAAGCCTCCAAATATATTTTCTAAGTTAATAAGAAATGCCCCATTTTAATATTTTTTAAATTAAAATTAATAAAATTAATATTGTCTCAACAAATACTAAATAAATTAATTATTTATCAATTGAAAAGGAAGTATAGTACAAAATCGATTATATTATTTTAACAAATTATTTGACATTTTAAAGTGTAAAAAATAAACAATAATTTAGTAAATATACTAAAATAGTATTGTAGCCTTTAAAATGTTTTATTTTAAAACCTGCTTTAGGTTTTCATATACGTTGGATCGGCTTATATGCAAGATAAATGTTGGTGGGACACATGACACTAAAAATAGTGGACTCTCTTCTTCGTAAAAACAAAGACTATGACTTTGGATAAATGTCTCTAAGTCATGGACAATAAATGTTATATTTTTTTGCATATAGAATTCTAATTAAATTATTGAAAAAAAGTTTAAATTTCTAGTTTCACTCTTATAATTCAAAGTTACACTTCTTACTAGGTTTTGAAGAGTTCAAGTTGATTAAATTGTTCTTATCTTTAAATCAAATGAAGTATTTTTGAAGTTAATAGTTATATTTTAGTGAATTTATTAGATTTTTGTTTAATTTTATTATTTTTGACTTTTTAAGATCTAAAGTTATTTATTAAGTTCTCATAATCGATTTTGATTATTTTTTCTTTCTTTTTAAATCAATAATAAAATCAATTTATTTATTGAAACATTATTGATCTTAAATAAGATTTTAGTATCACAATAATTATCACTTAAATTGTTCTTTGTTTGCTATTTATATAATTGATTAATCTAGTTAATAAGTCATCTAATCATTTATTAAACTCTTAATTGATCAACATAATCATCGAATCTATTATACATGAAAAATATATAAACTCAATTCAGACTCCTTCTTGAGTTTAAATTTTTCACTTTTATACGGTAATTGACAAAATTATAATTCATGTAACCTTGAAATTGACATATAGGTAGGAAACATTAATAAACTTCAAATGTAATTAATATAGCTAGTCTAGTAACTTAAAAAGCGAATTATATTTATAGATACTTTTTATACACATTAAACTTACATTTGAAAAAAAATGTAATAATAATAATAAATGAGTGATAATTTTTATATAATTTCAATAATATTAACAACATATTCTTTAATATATATATTTTAACAGATACTATTTAATTAATTAAAATTCATATGAGACTCACATAATTCAATGAGATTTATATAAAATGTATTAAAAAATGTGTTCGATTTTCCTTAACACCATTAATAAACTTTATTAACTTAAAATATTTCCTATCTTGAGTCACTTCCTAATCTAAATTTCTTTCATAAAAACATATAATTAGAAAGAATGGAGAACATTTTAAGGAATCAAGGAAGACAAATACCTAGATTTTTGTTTCCTCCAACTCCAACCCAATCTAATAAAATAGCTCAACTCTCCAAAAAAAAAAAACATCTCTCTCTCTCTCCTTATCCTTCTATTACACTCTCACTCACACACCCACAACGGTACAAAACCCTCAACAACCAAAAATATCTCACACTTTTCTCTCTTCTACTAAAAATCATCATCTTCTTCCTTTCCCTTAAAACCAAAATCAATCATTTTTCCACACTCCAATAAAAAATCTCCCAATTTCCACAAAACCCTAACCCTATGGAACTTTCTCGTCTCTCACTTTCCCACCCTCCAATTGCTCCTCCTCCTTTCTCCCACCATCTTCCCGCGTTACCCACATTCTTCACCAACCGCCGTCGCCGGAGAGCTTTCTGTTCCGCCTCCAACTCCGACACTTTACTCGCCGCCTCCGCTGCCGCCAAGAAGCACAAGGAGGATGACGGCGACTTGAAGGCGTGGATGCATAAACATGGCCTCCCTCCTTGTAAGGTTGTTTTGAAGGAGAAACCTTCGCTTCATGATAGTCTTAAGCCTATACACTATGTTGCTGCTAGTGAAGATCTTCAGGTTTGTTTAATTCATGTGATTTGATTTTTAATTTATTTGTTTATTTTATTACTATTAAGAAATGGAAGTTGTTGAATTGAATGTAGTCATAATGGTAAGTATGTTTTAGTTTCATTTTCAGATATTTTTGTTGTAAAATGTTTGAATGTGTCAATGAATCACAGCCATTTATTTGTGTGACTTTTAAAGTAGTTAACATTAAAATCAAGGGTTTAATGACCACGCACTCTCCTTGTAAAAACTTTTACAGTGATAGTCAATCTCAAACCGTTGATTAAGTGGTATTTTTAATTATAGCGGTAATAATTATTTAGTGGGATGATGAAATCAATGGCTTTTATTCAATGTGAGTGTAAAACTAGTTTATACATATAGTGCATGACCCATTTTCTCTAAAATCAAATTTGATGGTTATATTATTTATTGACGGTGTAAAACTTGTTTACACTGACACTTGACACTGTATATCAATTGTTCATTTTTGTTGTTGTTTTTTGATGTGTTTTAACATGGAAAATGAATGGGACTCTTATATTATATTGAGTGAAATGGCATTTTGGCTATCAAAATTGGTAACATTGTCAAAATAATCCCTGATTTTCACAAATTACCAATTACATCCCATGAAATTATTATAAGTTGGTCAAAATAGTCTATTTGTTAACTTTTGCTGTTATCCATATTAACATTACATTACCGAAAACTTACTCCACTCATTAAACTCATGTATTTCACGCATGGCTGACCAAGCGCATGTTGAGGTCTAAGACGAATTTTAAGATTAGGCCTTTTAAAGTTCTTAATAGTACTTTAGTAAAATTATTCAATTTCTGTATAAAATTTATTTTTCAGACTTTTTAGAATATAAAATTATTTGTTGAGTTAATGTAATTGATTTTGTGTGGTAATTATTTTTCAGTTGATAATAAAGCCAATTGATTTAATATTTTTGAGACAATATTAATTTTAGATAAGATAATATTAATTTTGGTTTTGAAAATAGTTGAATTGAAGGTCTGTTTATCAAATAAAAACTATACTTTTTAGAGGCATAAGGCAATTGCCTTGGTGGGCCTTACCTTTAGGCTGGCCCTAATTTTCACGTGCCAAATTCAAGATTGTCACCTCGGGATCCATGCTTGTTAAATTACTCATATTCATTTTACGCATCATAGTCTCTAATGACAAAAGTTAATAGATAAACTATTTTGACTGGCGCTTTATAATTTCAGAGATGCATTTATCAACTTAAAATTGAAACACTATTTTGACACTTACAATTTCAAGGCTCAATTTGTCTATTCAATCTTATTATATTTGGTTGTATTCTTTGTAGGTGGGGGATGTTGCATTCTCGGTTCCAAATTCGTTGGTTGTCACTCTAGAGCGTGTCTTGGGAAATGAGACTATTGGTAATAATGCAATTCTTCTGTTTCTTTCAGTTATTATGTCTTGCACTGTGCTTCTTTCCATTATTACATAGAATGTGAATTGCATAGCTTTCTCTTTTTAATTTTTTTTATTATTCTGATAAGAAGTGCTCATAGGAATTAAAATAGCCTGATAACAGAACGGTTTAGGTTACTTTCTTTCGGTTGAAATATATTTTAGTCCTTATATGTTACATTCATTTTTAATTTGGTCCATGTGTGATTTTTTAGTTATTTAAATAAACTTTTTAGTTATTTAAATAAATAAGTTGTTCTCTATATGTTTAAACCTGGGATGGACTGACGTAATGTTAATGTAGTAAAGTACAAGGGCCATATTGAAAACGTCTATCATGAATTCATAGCAATGAAAAATACAGTATTTGTAGTCTCTATTTATGACAGCCATTTTTAATTTAGTTAATTTACTTTGCTGTGTTATTGTTCCAAGTCTTCAACATTGTGTTCAACAGAAACAGACAGTGATGAGAGACCCAAATTAAAATGGTTATTTGTGTAAGGACTGAATTGATTTTTTTTTTTTTTTTTCATATAGGGACTAAATTAAAAATGAATGTCACCTACAGAGACAACAATATATTTTAATCCTTTTTGAAGTTATGAGAATTTAATATAAAGTATTAAAGGTTTTAGTGTTTCATGGCTGATAGTTTTTCAACATGAACATGTCCATTATGATGATTTGAATGATTTTAGATATTGCGAAAATTTTGCTATAGCCGCTATTTGACAACACTTTGTACTAAATCGCGTATTGTAGAACAATAGCGGTTTGTTAAAATTCCACTACGCTATACCGACACTATATGATAACACTGCTTGAATTATTACGTTAGGCTATATGATAAATATTTTTATGGCGGTACATTATATTCCTGTGGTTAACCATGTCTAGTGTCAGAAATGTATTAGAAATTTTGTTGAAGATGTTTGGGTAAATGAGGTGACAAAACATGCATACTTATTTTTTGAAATGAATATGGCAAGCAACTATCTTGAATTCATTTATAAGGCAATTTGATCAGTGTTTCATTATTGTTCAGTTATAATTAAAGTTGGGTATAGATTGATTATAGGTTTATTGAAGAAGTTTAAATTTTGAGCTTGTATATTGTGATTTTGTCCTTATTGCAGCTGAGCTATTGACAACAAATAAATTTTCCGAATTGGCGTGCTTGGCCTTGTATCTGATGTATGAGAAAAAACAAGGGAAGAAGTCTTTCTGGTATCCATACATTAGGGAACTTGATCGCCAACGAGGAAGGGGACAACTGGCAGTGGAATCACCGCTTCTATGGTCAGAATCTGAGCTGGCATACCTTGCAGGAAGTCCGCTAAAGGTTTTCTGCCTCTTTCCCTCCCTCCCGATTAACATAAACACTAAATCCATATTGATAATATTGGGTTTGCTTAATGCTAAATATTTTTCAAATATATCCAGACTAACTTCTGGTGGCTGTGATTTAGGATGAAATTGTTCAAAGGATTGAAGGAATAAGAAAAGAGTATAATGAGCTAGACACAGTCTGGTTTATGTCTGGTTCTCTGTTTCAGGTAATTAAATATGTATTTGAACTTTACAAGTAAAATACTTATTTAGTATTTACTTAAGTCATTTATTGCTTACTTTATATGCATAATACAGCAATACCCGTATGACATTCCTACTGAGGCTTTTCCATTTGAGATTTTCAAACAAGCCTTCGCAGCCGTTCAGTCATGTGTTGTGCATTTACAGGTAAAATTTACTCTTCTGCTACATCTATATACGACTAATAGTATGCTCAAGAAAACTTTTACGTATACAATGGCTAACCAATTGATGAAATCAATACCAGTCCTACTTTTTGTACACCACATTTGGCCATGAAATCACCTGAATTTGAAATGGCATAATAATTTATGATGCAATTCAACATTAGGCTAGGCCATTGAGCTCTAAATCAAAATTCATTCATTCTAATTTGCAAATATATTTAATTGATTGTTGGATTAGATGTTTTATTCTAACTATAAACTATCATATAGTACAAAATGTGCATGATGTTTTAGCACACATGGATATTCGTTACTTTTGCAGAATACACTAATTTCCTTATAATCTCTGGATAGTTGTTACCATTATATTCCATGATTAAACCTTAAGATTCATGCATAATACATACATGATACATGCATTCATATGCATGTATGTATTTACAATTTTACATAACCTTCCTTCTCTTTCAACAACTTGCCCTCTTTTTCAACAATGGGTGCGAATTGATTGATTGTATTTTGAAATCAGAATGTTAGTTTAGCTCGAAGATTTGCTCTGGTTCCCCTGGGACCTCCTTTGTTGGCGTACTGTAGCAACTGCAAGGCAATGTTAGCTTCTGTTGATGGTTCTGTTCAGCTTGTGGTTGATCGCCCCTATAAAGCTGGTGACCCAATTGTTGTCTGGTATAAGGATGTAGTCATTTGTCATCATGTAATTTAAAAAAAGGATGTAGTCATTTTGTATTAGTAGCTTCATTATAAGATTTGTAGTTGATCATTTTCAGGTGTGGCCCACAGCCTAACTCAAAGTTACTTACAAACTATGGCTTTGTTGATGAAGACAATTCCAATGATCGTCTCATAATTGAGGTATAAGTTGAACATTTACTTTGTTTGCATCCAGTATTTTGTTGTTCCAATTCAGATTTAACCTTGCTGATACTTCTGTCTCAGGCGGCTTTGAATACTGAAGATCCACAATATCAAGATAAAAGAATGGTTGCTCAAAGAAACGGAAAGTTATCAATTCAAACTTTTCAGGTATTAATACTAAACTCCTAAATTATTCAAGGTTATTTGGATATTCTTCTCATTAATCAATGAAGAAAGGGCTTTGACACAGACACACTGAAGCGACACAGACGCATTGACACTGCTAATGTATAAAGTATAGGACACCGACACACATATTTATTTATTTATCATAATTAAACAAAATATGAACATTATTTATAAAAATATCTAATTTAATATCTCTAACTCCCTATCATAGCTGTGACACATCTTTAACACCCATATATGCGTCTGAGATGTGTCCAAGGAGTGTCTAAGATGTGTCAAAACAAATTAAAAACATATTTTTTATCACTCACTTGTCTGAGTTGATGGACAGGTGTCGTAGGAGTGTCAAACACCGACACGTGTCGGACACGGCGACACACTTAATCCTAGAGGTATTCGTGATTCAGAATAATTTCTTAGTTCAACCTTGATGCAGGTGTATGCTGGGAAGGAAAGGGAAGCTGTCTCAGATATGATTCCTTATCTGCGTTTAGGCTATGTTTCAGATCCTTCTGAAATGCAATATGTCATGTCCTCTCAAGGTCCAGTTTGTCCCGTAAGTTTATCTCTTCTTGTGCTTTCCTTATCTGAATTCGAGGAATTTTAAGAATGGCAAAGATCAAAATCTAGTATTTGTTCTGATTTTATTTCCTTACTCATTTTTCAAATATTGTAAAAAGTTTGTCTAATCTAATTAAATGGAGAGTGAATCTTGTGATGTGAAAAGTTGACTCTAATTATTCATTCTAGGTGAGCCCTTGTATGGAGCGGGCTGTGCTAGACCAGCTTGCTGATTATTTCAAGACTCGGCTGGCTGGCTACCCTACTACCTTGGCAGAAGACGAATCTATGGTACTGTTTGTTTGAATTAGAAACTGGCCAAAAATTTTCAACTTTTCACTGATAACTTACATATTGCTTTAGTTGACAGATGCTAGTTTGAATCCAAAGAGGCGAGTTGCTACTCAACTTGTACGGCTAGAAAAGAAAATGCTTCATGCATGTTTGCAGGCAACCATGGATTTCATAAACCAGCTACCAGACCACAGTGTATCGCCATGCCCTGCTCCCTATGGACCTCTATTAAAATGAAAGGTCCAATTCTCTCTCCGTTCCCCCGTTTGAACATCTTTATCATTTTTTTTCTTGAACTTTGCAGTAATTTCTGAATTATTTTGTCATCTGCTTTTTAGGATCTGGATAATCTGTGCAATACAATATGGATTAAAAGAACAAGTTAAGTAAAATTGATCTTTTTTGATAGCACTGTATTTTATGCATCCTATTAAATGTCATGGAAATGAGAGGAAAAGTTAATCTGGTCCTAGGTTTTTAAAATTTCCCTGAATTAGGATATTTTGTAGTTTACCCCACTGGACACGTTTTATCTGCCACTACGCATCCTATCGTGGTTACAGTTTGTCTGCTGTTATGATCGTATATTATTGTAATAATCCCCTAATTTAACTTGCAAAGGAGACTTAGGCCTACATAACAGTTGTAAAAGACTAGTCATACAACTCGGCCAGGAGGATACACAATTCTCCAAGCTCTGAACCTAGAAGGCAAAGGAGATTGACAGTATGCGTTGGGCTTCGCTGGAGCATAAAGTTCCCATTTGTGTTTTTCTTATTCATCAAAAAATCTGTGATAAAGGAACTGAAAACGGTATGACAAATAAAGATATGCAGATAAATATACAAGTAGAAAAGAAAAACATTCCGAAATTTGGGCTACTGTTTTTCATCAGTAGTCCAACGTGTATGAAATTCTTTCTCAGAGATTAGGGGACGTGTATCTGGCCCAAGTTGTGTAACTTCGGGCTTTTGTACCGAGGAAGGAGGTCTAGTCCCTCCCATCCCTCTTTTGTGAAAATAGGGGATTCGTGCAATAGTATCCACAGTGGCAGTGAAAAGTTGTCCAAATACAATTCACTTTGGATTATTAGTGAAACAATTGTATTTATAGGGACCATTAGTCACATATTGCCTGTCATTCGTCCTTGGATCAACACCCTTTCCTGGCATGAAAACTACCCTTTCCTGATTTGTTTACCTAAAGCAATGTGACTCGTTTAAGCTGATCTATTTAGTGTGTGTTTGAAAAACAATTTTTCCACGGTCAAATCCACGTTTATATAGAAGCTACATATTGGAGATGTGAGTAATCGCACGTCTAGCATCAAGCCACCGTGTTTCCAATCAAGGGTTTAGACTTGTTGCAAAACCTGCAGTTTGCACTTGATTGATCACCCTTTGTAGTGGTTTAATTATTGTAATCATTTTCTAATTGTTATAAAGCTGTATAAGTTGAATTAATTAAATTCAATGTTTGTCTTCTCAGAATAACCATGATTGGTGTACCTAAAGGCTAGAACAATGATGCCAGAGTTTTAAAGTCCAGATAAATGAGGTTGGTTGGAGTATTTTCTGCACGCCCCTTCAAGTAGGTGTTACAAAATGACTAAATCCCCTTGGTAGAAGAACATCAGTGCAGCACTTTTTTCTCCCAAAAAATGTGTTACTGGGATTTCACAGAGGATTCTAAATTTGAGTGTTGGAACGATATTAATCTTTGTAAATGGAAATCTGTATCTCAAATTGTAATTCATTTGTGTATATATTTGTATGCAGTTTTCAGGATTATATTTGATCCCCTTTTTACTTTCTGTATTGTTATAATGATGTCAAATGGCAAGAAAGGTTTTGTTTGCTGAATATGGTGACATTTGAATGACGTAGTGCAGCACAATGACAGGCACGAATTCTTGTTAGTCTATGTTTGGATACAGAGTGGTAACATAATTATTGCTTTCCAATGCATTCTCAATAGTGATTTTACAAAGTTAGAAATTGGAACTTTTGGCCAAACTCAAAATTACACTTATTTTTGAAAAATCCAAACTCATTTGTGGTGATTGTTATGGCGTATATTGTCAGTGTTTATAAAATGGGGAGAGGAGAGAACCAGGGACAATAATGCCAACGCCAATATCTTCATCAAACATTGTACTTAAAATACGAATATATTATTATCTATTTTAGGGTCTTGTAGACCAATTTTGTAACTTCAAATATTAGAGATTTAATATAATTTAAATTAGGAATTGTCATATTAATTTATCTTTCAATTTTATGAGTTTAGAAATCATTTATAGTGGATAAATTATAGTTCAATTATAAGTAGCTTGGGGTTAGGGATGTACATGGGTGATGGTCGATCTGCCAATCTGATCACCCAATCCATCTCAATTTGATTTTCACTTGTATCTGATCACTTTCGAGTCCGATCCGACCAAATCCGTTGAAATCCACTTATATTTGTTTGTCAGCCTAATAGTTCTGCAACCCAATAGGATTTCATAATTCTTCTTCTCCTTCAGATTTTCAGCAATAGCCATTCTTCTTATCTTCCACATTTGTGCCACTTTCTTCTTCTGTTCTAGACTTCCTAAAGTCACGCCGCCATCCACCTTCTTCTGTTACAATAGTCGCGCTGTCACACACATTCATCTTCTGTTCCAGATTTCCTGCAATCGTGCTGCCACCCACCTTTTTTTTCTGTTCAAGATTCCTGAAGCCGCGCCGCCGCCCACCTTCTTCTTCTGTTCTAGATAATTTTTTTTAAAAAATTATCAAGTATATTGATTTTTATGATAAATTGAATTAAAATACGGTTGTGAAGAAATTTTATCAAAAAAAATTGTTGTGAAGAAATTTTATCAAAAAAAATTGTTGTGAAGAAATTATAAAAAAAAAATTGTTGTGAAGAAAACTTCATTTGAGTTAAATACTATTTATTTAAATGTTATATTTTGTTATAGTCTTTTTTTATTTAGATAAAATGATAAATAAATTTACGGTATTCGAATCTGAAACATAATATTCAGATTAATCAGTAATTGTTATAGGTTTTATAGACATTTCATCATAGCATTTAATATCAATCTATTAATATTTCTAAAAAATTAATATTAAATATGATGAATCTATTTTAAATTTGTTTACATTTAAATGTATTAAACACTTTTTTTAGTATTTTATTTGAAAATAGTAAGTACTCTAAAAATCTAAAAATAAACAAATGAAACACTACTATTAAAATATTGTGGTAGCTTAGTAAACTAAAATGTGGTGAATGATGTGATTGAAATTTTATGGTTTTTGAGACATTCAAGTATTTAATATATTTTCATTTAACTAAATTGTTATTGTTGTTACTTATGTTTCTCCCGTAAAATAAAAAACAAGTTACTATTTATGTATAACCGTCAACCTAACCCGTTCTTGATCAGATCAGTTCGGGTTAAATGAAAAAAATACGGATTTAGAACTCAACCCAATTCAAAGATAATCGATCGGTTCGGATATCGAATTTTGTCAAAACCGATCCAACCCAACACACGTACACCCCTACTTGGGGTAGGTCTCCTGCGAGCTTGTATGATGATGTGTTTGGGATCCAACTCCCATGTAGTCGGTGTTTATACAAATTTGAGATATTGATGGTCGTTAAATAAAGATTGTATGTTTTAGATTTAAATTTAATATTTTAAAAATTAAAATTAAAGTTGGTATTTTTTAGACTATTTGATAAAGATCGGACAATTACCAATGTGTTCAAATGTGTGAATTTGTGTACGTCTTTGCAGAAAATTCAGTTTCATGTGTTTCATCTAATCTAAATTTAATTTTATAAAAAATAATTGATAGCTTCTTCTTTCACAACCTATATCCTTAAAAACTTCAAAAGTGCACTTTTAAATTAATTAATTCGGTTATGTATTTTCAATTAAAGTACACTTTCGAATTTATAATCCAAAAAGGACTAGGGGGTGTAAGAGAAGAAATTCTCAAAATCATTTGGAGGTGGTCATGACATCATTGATTCCCAGGCCCTTCCTGTTGTCTCCTCCTGCCAATCCATTGAGATTTTTATTTCTTGTTTGGATAGGCATTGAGATTTTTATGTAGCTCACATCTCCAAACCAGTTATTTTTAATTAAACTTTAAAAGAATGAATTAGCGCAAAATTCACAACACCAAAATTAGTAGTATATAATGACAAAATACTACAAATGTAACAAAATCAAACTAATCGAAATACTCATGCCTCCAGATCTATTAACTGAATTTGTAATGTTCAAAACTATGCGACAATTTGAATCAAACGAATACGACAACAAGATAAAAAATCACAATACTATTACACAAAGACAAAGAAAGAAACAAAACAATATTGAACTCAAACAACAAATTCACAAAATAATATTTAAAAAATAATAAATTTATATGAAAACTACTTATTTAATTTAAATGAAAAATAGAAAACAAAATCACGTATATAAATGATTTTGAATAAAATAATGACCCGTAACTACCTCTGTTCGTGCAAAAGATGAAGCTGAGGTATATAAGGTAGAAACAGTTAGGGCTTGTTTGATTCACATCTCAAAAACTTTATTTTAGTATTTTAAAATTTAAAAACTAAAAAACTTGTTTGGATTACATGTTCTTAAAAACTGTTTTGTAAAACTATTTTTAATATTATACTTTTTAAAACTAAAAAAAGTAAAACAAATAAATGATGTTTTTCTTTTCATTTTTCAGTTTTTTTAATTCTCTAATAAAAATCTGTTTTTAAAAATAAGTATTTCAAACAAGTTTTTTCCTTAATTCTATTCTTTAAAACAGTTTTCTAAATCAAATTTGTAAAATAATTTTTAAAAACTAAAATCTAAAAATGTTTCAAACGATTTTTACATGTGAGTAGGAGTATAATTTTTATAATAGTGGCACACTATAAATGGTCATGTTCGAAGTTTCATATTTTGTGGTGCTATAGTTGGTCTGCCACTATTAGTAAACAATCATAAAAATCTTAGTGTTAAAAAGTTGGTTGCCAACACTTTTATTGGGTACTAAGATTTGAATTAGCTACATCAATGGCATGCTAAAACAACTATAAACATCGAAAAATTTAGAAAGAATTAATTTCTCAACAATTGTTGCACTTTATCATTGTGATAGTCAATAGAGAATACACACGGGAGATATTTTTATAAATTAATAAATACATTTTTAAAATTGTAAAATATCAAAATAATTGTTTTATAAATTTTTGTTGTTAGATTTTTTGATATGAGACTATAATTGAATATGTGACTTATCTTTGTTGATCCTCATCAATTACATCTTTCTAAAGACAAACTTGTTAATGAAATTTTGTTATCATATAAAAAAATTTATGACTAATTGTAATTATGTATAAGTTAATTATAGTTTCAATTTTGTTATCATATAAATTAGTCCATGAAATGTTTCAATTTCATAAGAAAATTAGTTTATATTGATGACATTGATATGAGTGGAAGGGTAAAATACTCAATTAAAATATCACATCATAGTATTTAATGTTTATATATAAACTATTTTAATTACTATTTTACAATTTCAGAAGCATATTTATTTGAATAACAGAATTTAAATGAACAATTTGCTTATTTACTCTTTTGTGTTTTTGGTAAAAAACTTTGTTTTTGTCAACACTTCCAAATTAAACTTTGAAAAACGGGCTTTCAAAATGTTGGTAAGAGAGCCCAACAATAAGCCCAAAAGCCCAGAGTAATTCTCGTAATCACAGCGAAAGAGGCGTTAGTATCGTTCCTCTTCTCTGTTTCACTTCTTCACCTTCTCTTCGTTCTTCAATTCTCAATCGCGCTTCCATTTCGTAAGTTCCATTTCCATTTTTCTTTTATTTCTCAATCTCGCTTTTCTTTCTTCTTATTCAATGTTTATATCTATCACCTTGACTCGGATCTCTAACTTATTTTTCAATTCTGAGATTTTTAATTTTTTTTTTCAATTCTGATTTTATTTATGTATGTATCTAATTGCAAGTTAATTGTTGATTTTTTTAGGTAATTAGATTGTTTCGTTTCGTTGTTTATTTCATCACTTCTCGCCTTTTATATGTGTGTTGTGTGTTATGGCATAGTTTGGGAGTGAAAAATTCAAATCTCGTGCTTGTGTTGTGACTGAATAAAATTGAATTCTCCATTTTATTTTATCTATGACGATTACGATTACCTTCAAATAGTTAATGTGTAGTCATAAATAAATGTAATATATGTTATAAATAAATGCTACTATTTATTAATGAGGTGCGTTAGTGATTGTGTATATTTGCCTATGAAGCACATATACTCACACACTGACACATCATCGACACTGGTAATAATTTGAGAAAATATATTAATTGAATATAATCAATGCGTTGGTGTTATGTCGTAGATATCACGTGTCACACTCTGACACGTTTTCGATAAGAAGTGTTGGTAGAGATGTTTGCAAAGTCAGTTTCTGAATTATTTTATGTTTCTCTTGCTATCCTTGGTTCTTTTTTTATTGGGAATAGGTAAATGTTCAAAATTTGGGATAAACTAAACGAAGAGTCTGAAACTGAATTATTATTTTATGAATTAGAAACGACATTGTTAGAGTTTCAATATGGTTTAATGGAATAATATTGGAAGCAGTGTTGTTGATGGTGGAAGGCCTAAATTTCACCATATAAACACGCCATTGCAGCCTATGGCACTGCTATTTGACAACACTAATTGGAACATGGAAGCTAGTTTAATAAAATAATAAGTGCAGTAATATGGGATCAATGTAATGAAGTGAAAGTTTGAATTTGATGCATTATTTGAAGCTAAAAAGTGCCTGAGTTAGTCCTTGAATGATAGATATCATTATAAAGCTTTTAATGATATCTTTTGTTTCTTGGGCAGATAAAGTCATTCCTTGGTGGGTTTGGATACTTTCAGACCCTTGGGTCATTGGCATCTAAGGCTATATTGTAGTTTACATGTGTGTTGGAGTTTTATCTGTTAGTATGTGTTCTACAAAGAATGTGCTCTGTCTTTGTTTGCGAACCTGTCTCTTTGTCTATCTCTTCTGTATTCTTGTTGTCAATATGTGTTACACTAAGAATTTGATTACAAGCTTATTTGTAGAACGTTTAAAGTGATTTTGTTTGATAGATCGTCTCACCATAATCTTAAATTTTAAATTTGCAGAAGCTGCTAATAATTTTTCTTTTATTCTAGCTCTTTGCACTTATTTGATGATGCTGTCCTTACTATTGATTTTATGCTTATATATGGAACTTTATCGTTGATACTTAGTTGGAACTATTCAGTTACTTATCTTTAGTTTCTTTTTATATGAACGATTGGCAGTGTGGATTGAGATGGCTGGAGGTGTTATTCAGCAGTTATTGAGGAGGAAACTCCAATCTCGTTCTCCTGTAAGCACGAGCTCCTCTCTTTGTGATAATTTTGTTCTGTTGTGAATATTTAGGACTAAGCTTCTGGTTCTTGTAATCTGGGACTTGAAATGGCGACTTAGACTAAAAGTTGGGCATTGGGTAGAAAATGATTTTGTTATACAAATTTGAGGGAAAGGGTACATTGGTTTTTTCTGGAAGTTGTTAATGGCGACACACTTTTCCTTTTTAATATTGCATCTTTGAGCAATATTGTTTTCTAATTCATCCAATTTATCATTTTTTCTCCCTAGGAGTCACATAGGTCATAGAATAGACTCCACCATAGCACAATGTTATTAATGAGAAAATATGACGGGGTGTTGCAGCCTATGGCAGAAGCATGAACGCTATAGCAAAAATATAATACACATAAAAATATACAAAAATACTGCAAAATATAATAATCTTTTAATAAATTAACAGCCCATGTCCAGAACAATAAGCTAGAAACATATTGCAGAAATAAATGGCGTTTTATTCAAAATCCACTTTGACATACCACCATGGCCGACATTTTACAAAACTGCCATATCATTGTTATGCATTCAAAATATTTGAGCATGCATATCTTTAGTTGAAACTTGAAAATAAATTTTTTGTAGTTGGTAAATGTATCGAAAATGTTTCAATCTATAAAAAGAGGACTCTTGCAATGTGCTAAAAAATGATATACAACATTAACAAAGATTAAACCTTATTTCACTAGGTTGGATTTGTCTGTGTTATGGATCATGAGATGCCAGTGAGTTCTATCAAAACCAATTTTTTAGGTAATAGATATGGAGTACAAGTCTTTTTTGAATTTTTTTTCGAAGTCTTAATTCCTAAAGTTGTATTAGGTCTTCCTTTCTCCATTTTAATCGAACTATGTTCCATTTGATCCATTTTTCTAATTGGACCTCTTTTGGTCTTCTTCTCTCATGACCAAACCACTTTTATGTGAGTTTTTTTCATCTTCTCCTCAGTAAATGCTACTCCAAACTTTTGTAATGTGCTAAAAAATGATCTACAACATTAACAAAGATCAAACCTTATTTCACTAGGTTAGATTTGTCTGCATTATGGATCATTAGATACCAGTGGTTCTATACAAAACCAATGTTTTAGGTCATAGATATGGAGTACAAGTCTTCTTTGAATTTATTTTTCTTAGTCTTAATTCCTAAAGTTTTATTAGGTCTTCCTTTCTCCATTTTAATGAACTATGTTCCATTTGATCCATTTTTCTCATTGGAACCTCTTTTGGTCTTCTTCTCTCATGACCAAACCACTTTTATGTGAGTTTTTTTCATCTTCTCCTCAGCAAATGCTACTCCAACTTTTAATTAGTTATATTTGTTGCTAATCCTAGATATTCTTGTATGTCCTAATAATGTCCATCCATCTACTTGAATAGCCTAATGCCACCAAGAGTTTATGTAAATTTGTGGTGCTTTCATGAACTCAACCTGTAGACTGATAAGTCATGAGAGTATACATCACAAAAAAGTAAGGTTAATAGGATGTTCAAAGTGTTCATAAAATTGCACAATCAATAGTTATGTGTTACAACATGTGGTGCGGCCTAGGATATAATGGTGTTCATCCAGAAAGTAGTCCATATCAAAACACAACACTTAGTCCTTATCCTCTCATCTCCAATTACTTACTCGGTTAATGCATTGCATGTACTCCTTTTGACGACAAATGAAAAGAACTTAATAGGAACAACATAATCAGACTGTGTTTGAAAGAGACCTGGAGTTTGAAACAGAATTTGACATAATTCTTCAAATCATTCAAAACCCTCTATTTTGTAGACGTCATCACTCCTTCATGATGGGTTGATGATGCTGGGTTCACTATGGATGCTGGGTTGCAAAAGAGGTAATATTGTGTTAGGCAGTTATCTGCCAGTTGAAAGTTCATTGAATATTTTATGGTGTGGATCAATGATAATATTGTGCCAAAAATGGACAGTTTCGGAACATTCTGTTGTAAATTTTCGTACCATTTCCCTTAGCATTATTTGCTAGACGAATGTGTCTTAACCATTTGTCATCAGACTGTGACTTGGTGTAGCTTTACTTGAAAACATGTACTTTTTCAATTTTATATTGCCTTTGTTGCTAATTATACGTCAAGACTCAAGGACTCTTTTGAAAATTTAATTTTTGTCAACTCACTATTAAACAACTACCTAATGGCTTCTAATGTGCTTCATGCAGAATCCTTTATCTATGTCATCCATTATCACAAAGAATGATGGTTCTGGTTCTATGAGCAGCAAATCCTTAAGAGCCCTTGCATTAATTGGAGCTGGTTTCTCAGGGTTGTTGGGTTTTGCAACAACAGCATCAGCTGATGAAGCGGAGCATGGCCTTGCTTCTCCAAGCTATCCGTGGCCTCACGAGGGCATCCTCAGTTCATATGATCATGCTTCGTGAGTTTTACCTATATTTTTCATTTTTTGACCATGCTTCGTGAGTTTAAGCTGAGTTTTCCCTATATTTTCATGTTTTTGGGCTCAACAATATCATTTTTTAAGTTAGTCACTACTACATACACTAAAGCTTGTCTCTTTCATTTTTAAGGTGATTTACAGATAGTGGTTAATTGTATTTGTAGGTATATTTTTAATTGGCCTTCTTTTATTTATATTACTACTTAATGTCATTTTCCTCAGTTTTGGATCAGCCATTCAGTCTTTGTTATGTCATGGTTTGTGGTGAGATGTGATCTAACATGGTTTAAATCATGTCTGTGTTATATAGTGATCAATAACATTTATCGCGCATTGTTTTATCTTAAGAGAATCATGTATTATAGTGAGTAATAACTTTTAGTGCCTTTTCTGGGCCAGGATTCATAATATGGTGAATCTGTATTATGCTCTTACTTCTCTATGCCACCATCACATATTCAAATGTTCAGACTGAATTTGATATAGCATTTAACTAATATTAATAATAATACTCAAGTTCTTAGTACATTTAACTAATTATTTTATGAGCAGGATTCGTCGTGGTCATCAAGTTTATACACAAGTCTGTGCTTCCTGTCATTCTATGTCTTTGATATCATACCGTGATTTGGTTGGAGTTGCTTATACTGAACAAGAAGTAAAGGCAATGGCTGCTGAAATTGAGGTGGTTGATGGCCCTAATGATGAGGGTGAGATGTTTACACGCCCTGGTAAACTCAGTGATCGCTTTCCTCAGCCATATGCAAATGAAGCAGCTGCTAGATTTGCTAATGGAGGAGCCTATCCTCCAGATCTAAGTCTTATAACCAAAGTAATGTCAGTTGTCTGCTTACTTAGATTTTCCGTTTTATGCATACCAGAAATATCTTTAACCTTTTTATTTTCAGGCTCGTCACAATGGTCAGAACTATGTGTTTGCTCTTCTTACTGGTTATCGTGACCCCCCTGCTGGTGTTGTGGTAAAACCTCTATTCATTGATTTTACAACTAAACTCTCCACCTATTAAAGTAACTTATGTTGCCATTTCTTTGTGAAACATAATTCAGACACAATTTAATGTCTCTTTTGCACTCTTTTCTGACCCAGAAAAAGATATGTTTACAAACGAAAGCATTATAGACAAAGTTGGAGTAGCATCCACTGTAGAAAAGATTGTAGATTCTTATTTGATGTGGTTTGGACATGTATTGATAAGACCCAAAAAGTGTAAAAAATGGAAGATCAAAAGGAACATAACTTAGTCTATTAGTTAAATTTTGAAGGAGATTATGGATTAGTATAGGCCAAGCTATTAATTTAAGAGGGATATGGAATCAAACAATCTGTTATTTGATATGATTCATAAATGACATTGTGGCGTCATTTTTTTTGGGATCGACAACTCCTTATGAGAATGACTTTGGTGGTGGTTTGCACTTACAAGTGACTTGAGTTGTCAGTCATGCTTGTATATGAATATTAACAATTAGTTAAGAACTTATTATACTTTCTCAACTATCTAATTGTCATTAATTCTAAATATTTTTGTTCGAGTCCAAAGTTATTTTGTCCCTATATACTGTGTTTAATGTCAGATTTGTTTTTGGTTATCTTCTAATCTAAAGTATAACACAGATTAGAGAAGGACTGCACTATAATCCCTATTTTCCTGGTGGAGCCATTGCCATGCCTAAAATGCTTAATGATGGTGCTGTTGAATATGAAGATGGTGTCCCTGCTTCAGAATCTCAGGTACTTTTGTTTGTTAAGTGTTTCATTCAATAGATATTTTCATAATTACTTATCTAATATGAACTTAGGAAGAATGAAGCGATATATTTTCTCCTGTTGTATGTTGTTGCAGATGGGTAAAGATGTTGTGTCATTTTTGTCTTGGGCTGCAGAACCTGAGATGGAAGAGAGAAAACTGGTTTGTTTCCTTTATTATTTTTATTCTAACAAATCCAATCAATAAAATATCCGTTTTTCTAAGAATATTGCTATTACTTGCAGATGGGATTTAAATGGATATTTGTACTTTCACTGGCATTACTTCAAGCCGCATATTATCGCCGCCTCCGGTGGTCTGTTCTTAAGTCTCGCAAGTTGGTTCTCGATGTTGTCAACTAGCTGCTTTCAAGCTACATTTTTTCATTTTAGTAAAGATTATTGTTGCCAATAACTATGTTGTTGGATCTCATCATATCAAATTCGTTGAGAGGCTGACCGGAAGCAAGCCCTAGTTTTGTTCAGAGATAGAAGAAATAAAGGTGTTACATGTATTTGAGATGTTACTTCAAATTTTTTCCTCCTTCTCAGACCTCTGTATTTCTTTGCATTCTCTAAATTTTGACTCAGCCTTGTGATCTTTAAGGCATAATTTATTTGTAATTGATCAAAATATTACATCCCAGAATTTTGATTTCGAAAGTACATGTAGAATTGCAGTTTTGGAATTTAATTTCTGGCAAGTTTTTTATATGACAATAAACATTTCGGATATTAGAGGTATGTTCCGAAAACAATTTCAATCAAGGCATTTTTTTTCCCGCCCCTTTATATACATGGCTCAGTGGGGCACAAAACCCATTTTGTGGAGCACTGCCCAATCACACGTGGGGCCAGAAATTCAATTTGTGTAGCATATAACTCAATGGATGATGGAAACAACTATGGGGAGCATTACTCAATCTCAAGTAGGCATGAAACGCAAACTCAATTGTTGGGGACTAAACCTTAAACTGTGGAGCACCACCTAAAATCATGCATGATGCATCAAAGAATACATAATAAACAACCATGAATAATCTCAATAAATCATGTAATTACACATTCCAATCAACCAACTTTTCAAGCAATCATGTAATCACAAGTCTTAGAAGTCTCCTAGACTTGGAAACTTAAAATGTGTATCTTGACCATCTATCACAAGATAATTGATTATTTTGATGAAAACTAGGTTGGCTTTGAAGTTGGGTTTGTAATAATATCATATCAACAATACTAACCAACTAGCATTGATTGTTCAAAAATAATAATTATTTATCCTGTAATTCGAATACTCAAGTATTGGAGCTATGATAGTTGATCCCCTACGAGTCCAATACCACAAATTTTTATTTCAACGCAACTTTATGGGTAGAAACATTTTCATTTGAAGTTTGTCGCAATATTAATTTTTTAGGATATAATACTTTCAATGTTTTGAAATTTAGAATGTTACACCAGTGTGACTATGAGATTTAATTCTTGCACAAACCTCAATAAATGTTGTAGTAGTATTACTGTAAAAGATCACACAAATTATGCTTATATAGACGACAACTAGTGACGAGATGAGGTGTACCTCTTATAAAGTTCTCTATTTATTTCCTTCATCAATTGAAGAAGGGGCGTGTGGGGGTGGGTATGGGAATTTAAGTAAATTAGTTACATAAAAAGGTTGGGAGGAGGAGTGTATGAACTATGAATGAAATTGTGGGAGTGGAGGCTAGCAACTAAGGGTACGAAAAGCAACTTTCCTATTTTCAAACGTGGGATTTCTCCCATTTGTCTAAAAACCCATAAACAAAGCCCAAATAAAGCCCATAACAATTCTCGTGGCTACAACGATAGAAGCGTTAATCTCTTTTGGGTCCCAAAAAGCTCCTTCTTGACTCTTCTTCAATCAGCAGCCTCTCTCTCTCTCTCTCCGCTGCTTCTCCTTATTCCTCGTTCGATCCTCACTTCTCAATCGTGCTTCCATTTCGTAAGTCTCTCTCTCCCTCTCCCTCTCTCTCTCTCTCTCTCTCTCTCTCTCTGTTTTTACTTGATCAGCTATCACTCTGATTCGGATCTATTCCCAACTTTTTGAGTCCTAATTTTTTCAATTCTAATCTTTGTTTGTCGATTTCCACTTTCAATTTCGTGTTATTTGACTATTTTTTGCCCTAATTTTTGTTTAAGCGTAGTTTCTTATTTGTCACTGAGAATCCTCAATCTTGTACACGTGACTGAATTAAGCTCGCTTATAACCTTCAACTAGTTTGCGTTATAGTGGTAATGTTATTTGTTGAAGATGCATTTTGTGAGTAAATTAGTATTCTTTGTGTTCGTAGTTTATTATGCGAATCCTTAGGTTTTTTTTTTTGTTTGATAAGTTTTTTGTTTTTGCACTGAGCAAATGGTTTTTAAGAGTTGTAGTGAAATCTAGTGATTAGTAAGTATGTATGTATTATTTTGGAATTGGAGTCTCGAATAGACCTTTACATGATAGTAATTTGATAGCAAGTTCAACATTGAGTGAGTAATTTTTATTATGGATTCAGGAATTGTGTTGATTTAAGAGTGAACAATCATTTTGGGTCTTGAATGTATGAGACACCATCATTATAGTCTTGTGTATCAAAATTTCAAAACATCCCCAAATGTTTTCATTAGCCAGTTTGGTCCTTGAATGTGTTTTTTGTTATTTAGTTTGATTGTTGAATGTGCTTTCTGGTAATGGTTGATCCCTAAAATCACTAAGAATGCACACTAGGGGGGTTGTTTTGTAATTTCAATACATTAAGAGACTACAGTGACATCGCCTTCCATTTTGGGGCCAAAATAATTGTTTGCTGATTGATTTTAATTATTTTGTTGATATCCAGAGTCATGTAATGAAGTAATAGTTAGATACACTTTTCCGTTTCCGTGCTTGAGGATCTTAAAGCTATTGAGCGAGAGATGTCAATTTAAGTTTTTAATGATTTCAATGGTTGTATGAGCTTAAAAATGTCTCCTCTTATTGTGGCAGGGTGCTATTAGATCCTTGGATCATTGAAATCATATCATATTTACCTTTGTCTTGGGGTACTATTGGGTTTTATGTGTTGTATAAAGAATGTGTGAATGAAATTTGTTCAGTTTTCATGATGCATCAAGTTATAAGCTTATATGACTAATGGCGTGTGTTGTTTGTCTTTGTGTGTATATTTGTCCTTTTTGTTTATCTTTTCCTTATACTTGTTGTCAATATATATTACTCAATGAATTAAGCAGACTACTTATGTGTTTCAAGAGTGTTCATTGTAGACGACTTATGTGTTTCAAGAGTCTTCATTGTAGACTACTTATGTGTTTCAAGAGTCTTCATTGTAGACTACTTATGTGTTTCAAGAGTCTTCATTGTAGATAGAGTTGGCAATTTTTTCCATCACCACATGCACTTATTTTGTTATGCTGTCTATCATTTTCCTTGTGCTTATTTGTAGAACTTCATCTATGATGATATTCTGTCAGATGCATTTGTTTACTTATCTTGTCTTTTTTTATATGAACAAACCACAGTGTGAGCTGAGATGGCTGGTGGAGTTATTCAACAGTTATTGAGGAGGAAATTCCAATCTCATTCTCTGGTAAGCACTTGATCCTCTCTTCATATTTACTTTACACTTGTGACTTGTGAGAGTATTTATGTTTCTGACCTTTTCATATGGGACTTAATATGAAGACCCTTAGGCTATAATTTGAGGGACAGAAAAAGAAAAATGATTTTGCTATACAAATTTGAGGGAAAGCAAAAGTTGGCTTTTCTGGAAGATTCAACGTATAGCTGTTCATTCACCTTTTCTTATAATGTTTATTCGAGCAATATTGTATTTCCAGATCTAATTTATTAATAGTATTTTTAGATTAATATCACTATGCTGTTGAAAAAGATATGCTATATTATCATATCATTACAGCTAATTTTGCAAAAGAATTCCAATTTTCAGTGGTAGATATCTAATTGACTGCAAGAGTTGGTTTACACCAATATGTTTGTAGTTGAGAGCAGTCTTAACTAGGCATTTGATGGTATTGACAAATATAATTCAAAAAATAAAACAAAATAACATAAAATAGATGACTCTGGCAAATGCTAAAAGTGATTTGCAATACCAACAATGATCAAGCTTTATTCCGTTAGGTGGAATTGGTCAACTACATAAATCGTTTTGATGCCATTAGGTATTATCATTTAATGGAATTGGTTATATAAGAAAACTCAAATTGTTTTGTTTTGTTTTGTTTTCTACCTGTTCATCAAATCATGCAATGTGTATATAGCCTCCTCGGTTGACCTACTTGGCGTACACCACAAATTTTCTTTGGCATGTGGGTTTCTTGTCCTAATTAACTCTCAAATGCTTGTTATCAAGAATGAAGTTCTCAGTCTACATTACTTGACGCAGTAGCAATATCTTGGTTGCAATGGATGCTGCAACTGCATCACCTTCTGATTTGCATCTCTGCAATGCAATCACGACCACAATTGCAACTTAATATCTTGCTCTTTACCATAGTCTAATAGTGTGACTTTGAGGACCTTATGGGGGTTGAGCCTGTCTGCTGTAATTTGGGCTGCTCCGGTTTGTGGCCTTATAATCTTTGCTTGAAAACGTGTGTTGCTGCAAAAACTTTCACATCATCATTTTCGTTGTCGTTCAGTTGACGTAATTTTGCCCATGTTATTCTCTTTTCCCTCTCCAAACTTGTATATAGCTGGTCCCAAGTCCTTCTAAAAGACAATTGTTGTGATAGAAAGTTACCAATTAGTGTTGTACTTTATCTAATTTTTATCACTTAGATTGATGACAAGATTGTGCTAAAAATGACAGTTTCTGAAAATTCTGTTGTAATTTTTCCTACTACTTTTTGGATTCCCTATTGGTATTCTGTGCTGTGGCAACGTGACGTCTTTTTAGTATACTCTTTGTAATTTCATATTGCAGTTGTTGCTATTTAAGATTAAATCACAATACAAAACTCTCATTATAGTGGGGTCTAGGGAAGGGTTAGATCAATAGTGAGTCTATTGTTGATAGCCTAACTTTGCATTTGCTAGACGCTGATTATGCGACTCAAACCCGTGATCTCCTAGTGACACTGCAACTTATTAAGAGGTTTAATTTTGTCTATATATTACTGAAAAAGTTAACACTATTTGTAAACCAGAATGAGCTTCAGTCATCATTGTAGTAGTTAAGATTTTTCTTTAGTAAAACCTTGACTGTTCGGGTGGCAAGCATCATATGTTTCACTCATACTATAAAACATTCAGAATAAATATTGCATCCAAGTTAAATACCAAGTAAATGCAAATCTCTGACTTCCAATCATGCTGGATCTCCTCATCAGTCATTTAGGGTAACTTCAGATGGACTTATCCATATACTAGCTTTAGCCCTTCCCTCTTAGTACTTCTACCGAGTTCTTGGCTCCAATTCTGATTAATGGGTGCCAACTTACATTACGGGTTTATATTTCTTTGATCGTCATATTGCAACAACCATTCTGGATTGATATGGTGGAAATACATGATTGTTCATGTCATAAATATTGATGATTTTATAACAATTTGTCCCTTGGAAGTTCCTGATCATGTCTTTTTCTAATCTCGGCTATATAATTGTTGCAGAGTCCTTCAGTGTCATCCATTATCTCAAAGGCAGAGGGTTCTGGATCTACCAGCAGCAGCTCCTTAAGAGCCCTAGCTTTAATAGGAGCTGGTGTTTCAGGTCTTTTGGGTTTTGCAACAACAGCATCAGCTGACGAAGCTGAGCATGGCCTGGCATCTCCAAACTATCCATGGCCTCACGAGGGCATCCTCAGTTCATATGATCATGCTTCGTAAGTTTGACCTGAATTTTCACTTTATTTTTTATACAATTTCCATTTATTTTCCTCTCCACATTTTGGCTCAAAAATATCATTTGTTAAGTTAGCAATGTACATACATTCAAAGTAATCCCTGGTGCATTTTAATGTGTGATCGTTGTCAAAGTCAATTATAGGTATATGTTTAATGTACTAAAAAATATTGTTTTATTCTATCCAAAAAATATCTTGCATTAATGGGTAGAATGAAATTTTCCCAAAGAAATAGTTGCATTTATAGATCCTTTGATAAACCCCATTCTCTTTTTTTTTGGCTTTTATCTGTGCCAGGATTTATATGTGGTGAATTTTCTAGTTTGCTCTATACCTCCATTGTATATTTAATCCAAAATTCACATGAACATTAATACTAATTAAGATCTTGATACATTTATCTCTCTTTATATGAGCAGGATTCGCCGTGGTCATCAAGTTTATACACAAGTCTGTGCTTCCTGCCATTCCATGTCTTTGATATCATACCGTGATTTGGTTGGTGTAGCTTACACAGAAGAAGAGGTAAAGGCTATGGCTGCTGAGATTGAGGTGGAAGATGGCCCTAATGATGAGGGTGAGATGTTTACACGTCCCGGTAAACTCAGTGATCGCTTTCCTCAGCCATATGCCAATGAATCAGCTGCTAGGTTTGCTAATGGAGGAGCCTATCCTCCAGATCTAAGTCTTATTACCAAAGTAATGTCAGTTGCCTGCTAGTAACTTCCTTAGATTTTCAATTGTACGTATTAATAAAATATCTTTGCTCTGTGTTTTCAGGCTCGTCACAATGGTCAGAACTATGTGTTTGCCCTGCTAACCGGTTACCGTGACCCACCTGCTGGTGTTTCGGTATATTCTTCAATCCTTTTTCTTTAAAACTAAATATATATTCATTATAGTAGCTTGTGTTCTTCAGAAGTTGTCATGTTGAAATTGCTAGACCCCACCTGGTGGGTGGCTTGCAAAATCTTGTGTGAATTATGTTGTGGCTTTTAAATCTGCGTTAGTACAGCAATGGTTGATAATATTTTTTTCTTTCCAATTTTCCTTTTCCTTGCACACCAAAGAGTAAAATATGCATGCCTGGTGAGTTGTGCATAATAGCTTTTTGATACCATGCATGATTTTCTTATATTTTTTACGTCGTTTTTTTTTCTGTGCATATCATTTGCTTAAGAAATTTGATTGCCATTTCTAGATGAAAAATTATTCCAACCCACTATTAATGTTTCTGTGCACTGATATGTGACTTCAGTTGTCAGTCATGCATGTATATGGATATTAACGAAGAGTGATGAACTCTATACTTTCTCAACTTTGTATTCTTGTCATCAAATCTTAATATTCAGTACAATTTTATATCTATTCTCTCCGTGTCAATACTGTTCTTGAACTTTTGTTTATGGTTATTTTTTAAATAATAATGTAGATTAGAGAAGGATTGCACTACAATCCTTATTTTCCTGGTGGAGCCATTGCCATGCCTAAGATGCTTAATGATGGCGCTGTTGAATATGAAGATGGTGTCCCTGCTACAGAAGCTCAGGTACTTTTTGTTTGTTGAGGATTTCATATTTTCATTCAATAAATTTTACCATAATTGATTATTTGTGAACTTGGGTAGAATGAAGCAGTCATTTTGTTCTGTTATGTGTTAATGCAGATGGGGAAAGATGTTGTCTCATTTTTGTCTTGGGCTGCAGAACCTGAGATGGAAGAGAGAAAATTGGTTTGTTTCCTTACCTTTTGAGTAAACATTCATTTGGGTCCTCGAATATGTCAGGAGGAATCACTGTAGTCCTCGAATAGTTGAATGGTATCGAAATCACAAATATTCTCGAATGTAACTTTTAAAGCACCAAGGGATGATTTTTAAGCACCATCTCACACGTTTAGGAGTCAAAATGATTGTTTACTCTTTTATTATCATTCTCCTAACATATCAAATGAAGTAAATATCTGATTTCCTAACCCATTGCATGCAGATGGGATTTAAATGGATATTTGTACTTTCACTGGCATTACTTCAAGCCGCATATTATCGCCGCCTCCGGTGGTCTGTTCTTAAGTCCCGCAAGTTGGTTCTTGATGTTGTCAACTAAGCTGCCTTCAAGTTTCGTTTTTCGTTTCAAAAAAGTTAATTGTTGGCAATAATTTTGCCAAGTCTCATCATGTCAAATTCGTTGGAGTTACAGAAGCACGTTCTGTTTTTGTTTGAAGTAGAAATAAAGCTGCTCCATATATGTGAGATACATTTTACTTTCTTCCCCATTCTCAAACGTGTGTATTTATTACCTACTCCCATACACTTTATTTAATCTGGAATTTTAGATAATTGATACGTGATTGGGGTTCATTTTTTGTTATCTTCAGAAAAGAAAAAAAGAGAAAAGGGAGGGTCATAATGTTCTTGTTGGAAATCATTTTACTTCATTTTTATTCTGCTGTGATACCATCGGTTCATTATTGATAAACTATTGATGATATTTTGCTTAAAGTTTGTAACAGATATAATTCAAATGTTTTTTTATTTTTATTTTTATGTATTTTATGAAATGTCATTGGCTAATGAACACCCTTAGTATGTAGTATTTAATTATAAATCGAGTGAAGATTTTCTCTAGTTTTCAACAGAAATGGAGATAATCCTAATATATATATATATATATATATATATATATATATATATATATATAT
>JBBPBP010009778.1:4705521-4729653 GCA_037974735.1 Cicer chorassanicum | reverse complement strand
AATTTATATAGTAGAAAAATAATCAAAATAACTTAGTATATATTTTTACATTATTATGCATTATCTTTTAATGATAGTACTTAATTGGGAAAAACAACATAGATAACTTAAGTAGAAAAATAAATGGTCGTTGTGTAACGACAAAAAAAAAAATGATACCATGTAAAAATATTTACCAACACATTTTTTCTAAACACTCCACAACTCCATTTCACCATACTATTAACAGACAAGATAATAAGAGAAAAGTAGAGAATTGAATGCAAACTTAAAATAATTTTAAAATATTTTTGACTAGTGTATTTTGTAAATAAGATGTGTATAGTTTTGGCCTCCCTCCTCCCTTACCATATTTGACAATGTGAGACTTGTTTCAAAGTGTTTCAATCAAATCCAACAATCTCCACTTTGTTTGAAAATTGATACATCTATCATTTTCATTGTCTACACTGATAATCATAGTTTACAAGAACTATCACATCACACCATAAATAGTAGAAAAATGTTTGTTGTACACCCCATAAGGTGCATACACCTTGAGAGATAAATAGATAAAAAAAGAGTGATACAATAGATGTGATATGTAAGTGAAAGTGATAGGAAGAGAGAAATAGATGTGATATTTGGAAATTTGAGGTATACATGTATCATTGTTGTAATAGTATATCTAACTTGAAGATTTTCTACATATCAAAAACCATACTTAAAAATATGGTGCAACTTCTATGTTGGCGTTCTAAAAAACAATCGACATAACCTTACAACATATCTCACATCAAATAAAACCAATGCTCATGAATCTACTAGCAAGTACTTATCATTTCTCATGGCACAACATTCATGCCGTGAGGAGATAATTCTCATCCTTAGAGAAGATCCCCCTTCCTATAATGATGAAAACATTGATGCATTGTTTCTATTATGCGTCTGATTATATCAATACATCCTTGACATGAAGTTTTCACAAAGCAAAATTAATTCTTCCATCAAATATCTCTATGTTCAACTTCAAGACACTTGAAAAACTTGATATATATAGCAATTGTATGTCGATTGTAAATGGCACTAGGTAGACTCTCAAGAAAGAGATGTGAGTCACAAAGAACCAATAAAATATTGTCTTTTATATCTAAAACCTATCAAAAATAGCATTTTCATAGTATCACAATTCTCTCCTAATGTAGAAGATCAGACAAACATACTAAGAGTTTAATATGCCACTCAACTAAAGCTTCTGATACCAGTTATTGGGGGAAAAATAACATAGAAAAATTAAGAAATACAAACACAACAAAAGAATATAACGTGGAAAACTCCAAAATTAGATAATGTTGGAAATGATGATAATATTAATGGAAGATTGTTGGAAATAATGATGACATTAATGAGCCAGTGTTGTTGTGAATTGAAAAAATAAAGAAGTCCCACATAAGAGGGATATCACACACTAGTAGGGTCTATAAGGTGAATGTATGTACCTTGGGGTGTACCCCAAGGGGTACCCCAATTTTGTAAAGGAGGAAGAACGCATGCAAAGTTGACCACCACACACACGCGCGCCGCCGCCGCCCTGTCCGACCGGCTCAGCTTGGCCGAGGGTGGGCCTTGGCTTTGGCTTTGTGGTATATTATTTTTTAGTAAATGAAAAATTAATAAATTATTTATTTAATTAATTTTAAAATGAATGCTTGCATTTTATCTCTTATTGTTATGTTAATTACGTAACTGCCCTCAATTGAGTCTACTTTGAATATCTGATCTAGTCTTCCCTTCCTGATTTTGTGCGTCTGCTTTGCCCGGTCAAAACCCTAAACTTTGGTCTCACGTAACTGCTGTTGCCCGGTCAAAACTCAGAGTCAAAACCCTAAGTTTGGAGCACACGTCTTGGTAGTCAAACGCACACGTTTTCTGATCGTTTGGAGCCCAAATTTGGTGTATCAGAGCTAATGGATCGCGCCATTTTTTCTGATCCAATTGCGGATTTCCTCTATAGATAGAGGGTTCTCCTCAGTTGGAAAATCACACCAAAAAGCTCTCTGTATCTGCGACTTTTCTCTCTTCTCTCCCTTTCTTACTTCTTATTTTTCTTTCGAATGGTCTTAGTGCCATATTACGAGTGGTAGTCATTCGACTGCCATATTGAGGGTGTAATTCTAGAACGGTTTTTCTACGATGTAGTAGAAATCTGATACAGTGATCTGGGCTGTTTTATCTTGGGGACTTCATGGTTGATAGCCTGCCTTGCACAATTTGGGCAGTGTCTCGAAACGTCTTAAAAAAAGCGCTCTAGTCCGTGACTCAACCCAGTAATATTTTTGGTGGCATAAATTATTTTTTCAAAGGTTTTTGAAATTCAAAAATAACAATTTTAAGACGTTTTCGAATTGCCATGTCTACCGACGAAATTTTTGGGACAGGTTCTTCTGCTTCAAACGATGGCAACAAAAGATGTTATTTTTTCTAACCACAAAAAAGCTTGCCAACCTTCTGAAGGATGGCATTCTTGTTGTTCCAGAAAAAGCTGAACAAGCAGAAAAGGATAAGATAGCTGTTGAATTAACCCAATGGGAATATAATGATTACTTATGTAAGAATTATATTCTGAATGGACTTACTGATGATTTGTATGATTACTACAGTTCCGACAGCAATACTGCTAAACAGGTTTGGGATGCTCTAAAGAAAAAATATGATACTGAGGAAGCTGGAGCCAAAAAGTATGCTGTTAGCCACTACCTCAAATATCAGATGACAGATCAGTGGAAGCTCAGTCTCACGAAATCTAGAAAATTGCTCACGAAATCATCTCTAAAGGTATGTCCCTCGATGAACAGTTTCAAATTGTTGTTATTATTGACAAATTGCCCCCTGCTTGGAAAGATTTTAAAAATTCTCTCAGGCATAAAACAAAAAAAAATTCTCTAGAAAGTCTGATAACTCACCTTAGAATTGAGGAAGAATCCCGTAAGCAAGACCAGAAAGATGAAGTTCTTCTTACGGCAAATAATAAGAAAAAGAAATTCATCGGAGTAGTTATGAAGGAAAACGACAAACAACTAAAGAGTCAAAATCGTTCTTCAAAGAACAACAACAAGAATGGGAACCCTCCAAAGGCCCCAATTGCAAAGCAGCAACCACCTCCTAGAAATGGCCCTCTCCCTTTTCTCTGTTTTCACTGTGGGAAAGAGGGTTATATGGCACGCAAGTGTAGGAACAAGTCAGGGCCTGCCAATCAGGCTAACTTGACAGAAGAGTAATTTGTTGCTATGATAACTGAGATCAACCTTGTTGGTGGATCAGATGGATGGCTGATAGACACTGGCGCCTCCCGCCATGTCTGTTATGGTCGTGCTATGTTTAAAACATACACTGCTGCTGAAGATAAGAAAGTGATGTTAGAAGATTCCCACACCACTAATGTTGCTGGTATTGGAGATGTGGAACTAACATTCACCTCTAGAAAGACCTTAATTCTGAAGGATGTCATGCACACTCCAGAAATAAGGAAGAATCTGGTTTTTGGGTTTCTTTTCAATAAGGCAGGGTTTACTCAGTCTATAGGGGCGAATTTGTACACCATTTCTAAAAATAGTATTTTTGTTGGGAAAGGGTATGCCACTTATGGCATGTTTAAATTGAATGTTGAAATCAATAAAATGTTTCCTTCTGCTTACATGTTGTGTGATTTTAATATTTGACATGCTAGACTCTGTCATATAAACAAACGTGTGATTTCAAACTTAAGTAACTTGGGCTTAATTCCAAAGTTATCTTTAAAGTATTTTGAAAAATGTGATTTTTGTAGTCAAGCTAAAATAACTAAGAGTTCACATAAATCAGTAGTTAGAGAATCTGAACCTTTAGACTTAATACACTTTGATATATGTGATCTAGATGGGACGTTAACCAGAAATGGAAAGCGTTACTTATCACTTTTATTGACGATTGTTCTGACTATACTTTTGTATACCTTATGAAAAATAAAAGTGAAGCGCTTGACATGTTTAAGATCTTTGTAATTGAAATTGAAAATCAATTTAGTGAGAAAATTAAGAGGCTTCGTAGTGATAGAGGAACAAAGTATGATTCCAGTTTATTTAATGAGTTTTATAAAACCCAAGGAATTATACATGAAACTACTGCACCATACTCACCTAAAATGAATGGTAAAGCTGAAAGAAAGAATAGAACTCTTACTGAACTTGTTGTTGCTATTATGCTTAACTCTAGTGCTGCCTCTCACTCGTGGGGGGAAATTATTTTCACTGTTTGCTATGTTTTGAATAGAGTTCCTAAATCTAAGAACAAAGCATCTCCTTATGAGATAATGAAGAAAAGACAACCCAACTTGTCTTATCTTCAAACTTGGGCATGTCTGGCTTATGCCAGAATCCCTGATCCCGAGCGAATTAAACTCGCTAGTAGAGCCTATGAATGTGTATTCATTGAGTATGCGGTAAACAGTCAAGCGTATAGGTTTTACGACCTAAATGCGAAAGTGATCATAGAATCAAATGATGTTGACTTCTATGAAAATAAATTCCCTTTCAAATCGAGAAATAGTGGGGGCAGCGAACCTAGTCAAGTTCTTGTGACAAGAAGCATTGAAAACAACACACAAGGAAAAACAGAAACTGGAAAGAGTAAGAGAGTAAGAGTTGATAAAGATTATGGACCTAAATATATGGCCTATAATTTAGAAGATGATCCTGCAAATCTCAAGGAAGCTTTGTCGTCATTGGATGCAGATATATGACAAGAAGCTATAAACGATGAAATGGATTCTCTAGAGTCTAACAAGACCTGACATTTAGTAGACTTGCCTCCTGGTTGCAAACCAATAGGTTGTAAATGGATTTTGAAAAAAGAAACTAAAATCTGATGGATCTATTGATAAGTACAAGGCACGCCTTGTAGCCAAAGGTTTTAGACAAAGAGAAAATATAGATTTTTTCGACACTTTTTCGCCAGTCACTAGAATAGCATCCATCAGGGTGCTCATATCACTTACGGCTATTCATAACCTGGTAATACACCAGATGGATGTTAAAACAACTTTTTTAAATGGTGACCTGGAAGAAGAAATCTATATGGAACAACCTGAAGGTTTTGTAATACATGGACAAGAAGACAATGTCTGTAAGTTAGATAAGTCTCTGTATGGTCTTAAACAAGCTCCTAAGCAATGGCATGAAAAATTTGATAACTTGATTTTGTCGAATGAGTTTAAAGTGAATGAAAGTGACAAATGTATTTATTACAAATTTGAAAATGACATTTGCACTATCATATGTCTCTATGTAGACGAATTACTCATATTTGGTTCAAATATTCATGTTGTAAATAATGTTAAATCACTATTGAGTAACAACTTTGATATGAAAGACCTCGGAGAAGCAAGTGTAATCCTTGGAATCAAGATTACTAGGTCAGAAAAGGGAATTTATTTGGATCAATCTCACTATGTTGAAAAGATCCTAAAGAAATATAATTATTTTGATTGTAAACCTGCTTGCACACCATATGATCCAAGTGTGAAACTTTTCAAGAACACTGGAGAAGGTGTTAGACAAAGTGAATTGCGAGCATCATTGGCAGCCTTAGGTATGCCACTGGTTGTACTAGACCTGACATTGCCTATGTCATAGGATTGTTGTGCATGTTTACTAGTAGACCTAGTATGGAGCATTGACACGCTATTGAAAGAGTCATGAGATACCTTAAAAGAACCATGAGTCTCAGATTGCATTATCAAAGATTTCATGTTGTCCTTGAAGGATACAGTGATGCTGATTGGAACACCTTATCAGATGATTCCAAAGCAACCGGTGGCTATATTTTCAGTATAGCCGGTGGTGTTGTATCTTGGAAATCGAAGAAACAGACGATACTAGCTCAATCCACTATGGAGTCTGAAATGATAGCATTAGCTATTGCTAGTGAAGAAGCAAGCTGGTTGAGATGCTTGCTAGTTGAGATCCCTTTATGGGAAAAACCTTTGCCAGCTGTGTTGATCCACTGCGATAGTACCGCAGCTATTGCAAAGATTGAGAACCGTTATTGCAACAGTGAGAGACGACAAATACGTCGTACGCACTGTACAATTAGAGAATTATTTTCTAAAGGAGCTGTTAGAGTGGATCATGTATGCACTGATGAAAATTTAGTAGATCCTTTGGCGAAAGGATTAGCTAGAGAGAAAGTCCTAAATACATCCAAAAGGATGGGACTAATGCCTATAGATCAATGAGTTACTTATGATGGTAACCTGACCTAAAAGATTGGAGATCCTAAGAATTAGGTTAAATGGGTAATAACAAGTCATAGTGATATGAGATGAACATGCTATATTATATATGTGAGAAACATCATTCCTGAAGCGATATAAGGATGAGATACTAGAAACTCTTAATGAGATATATACTCTATGTGGAGTGGAGTACCTAGCTACAAGAGTACTCTTGATAGACTCACCTATGTGAATGTGGAAGTGGGGGCTGCTTCCTATGGAATTTCGAGGCAGAATTCCTAGAGTGCTCACTATACTGGGATACACGTGCAAGGCCTTAAATGCACGGGCTTTTGAGAATACACCCAATGAAAAGGTTGTATGTGGGTTTGATGTCAGAGATAGAGTTCAAGACTACGAGTCACTCTTGTTGAATCTGAATCTTACTTGCTATGCAAAAGTTCAAGTCAAGATACACCTTTTTTTATGCACAGTCTTATAGAAGCGTTTGACGCTGTTTTAGAAACCTTGTTTTTTAAATTCAAGTGGGGGATTGTTGGAAATGATGATAATATTAACGGAAGATTGTTGGAAATAATGATGACATTAATGAGCTAGTGTTGTTGTGAATTGAAAAAATAAAGAAGTCCCACATAGGAGGGATATCACACACTAGTAGGGTATATAAGGTGGAGGTATGTACCTTGGGGTGTGCCCCAAGGGGTACCCTTATTTTGTAAAGGAGGAAGAACGCGTGCAAAGCTGACCACCACACACGCGGGCGCGTCCTGGGCTTGGGCTTTGTGGTGTATTATTTTTTAGTAAATGAAAAATTAATAAATTATTTATTTAATTAATTTTAAAATGAATTCTTGTGTTTTATCTCTTATTGTTACGTTAATTACGTAGCTGCCCTCCACCGAGTCTACTTTGAATATCTGATCCAATCTTTCCTTTTTGATTTTGTGCGTCTGCTTTGCCCGGTCAAAACCCTAAACTTTGGTCTCACGTAACTGCTGTTGCCCGGTCAAAACTCAGAGTCAAAACCCTAAGTTTGGAGCGCACATCTTGGTAGTCAAACGCGCACGTTTTCTGATCGTTTGGAGTGCACGTTTTGTGTATCAGACCTAATGGATCACGTCATTTTCTCTGATCGAATTGCGGATTTCCTCTATGAATTAAGGGTTCTCCTCAGCTGGAAAATCACACCGAAAAGCTCTTCGTATCTGAGGCTTTTCTCTCTTCTCCCCCTTTCTTACTTCTTTTTCTTTTTCTTTCGAGTGATCTTAGTGCCATATTACGAGTGGTAGTCATTCGACTTCCATATTGAGGGTGTAATTCTAGAACGGTTTTTCTACGGTGCAGTAGAACTCCGATATACAGTGATCTGGGCTGTTTTATCTTGGGGACTTCGTGGTTGATTGTCTGCCCTGCACAATTTGGGCAGTGTCTCGAAACGTCTTAGAGAGAGCGACCTAGTCCGCGACTTAACCTAATAATATTTTCGGTGGCATAAATTGTTTTTTCAAAGTTTTTTGAAATTCAAAAATAACAGATTAAAATCATGACTGTTGTTTAACATAATATGAAACTTTTTACATCACATAACTTCTCTCAAATAGCCCACCATCACATAACTTCTCTCAAATAGTCCACAATCCTAGTACAGTCACAGTTTAAAAAAATACTTGAACTACATTTCATAATACTCTAAGAGTATAAGAGAAAAGAAGAAATTAAGTTAGATACCATTTTAAAGTTTTCAAAGTTGCATCTTGTAACAAAATACTAGAGTCAATATATATAGTTTTGACCTCCCTCTTACCTTACCATATTGAACGATCTCGGACATATGCCAAGACGTTTTAATCAACTTCAAACACTTTTATTATAATTTTTGTTCTCCTAAAAATTTATTAAGTGTTATAAAAATAACTAAAACAAGATCTAGATATTTTAAAGTATAGAAGAATCAAAAGAAAAAATAAAAATAAAAAAAGAGAAGATAAGTTTTGTGTGAGCACTTTTTGTTTTCAATGTACTTTACAATTTTCCATGAGCACTTTTTTTGTGTGACATAAGTTTTGTAACTTATAAGTCAATGACAATTATTTGAGCCACTAACAATAAGTAAATCACTCTTGAATAGACGTTGCCATTTTGTTTTCAAGTTCCATTTTTTCAAGTTGCATTTCATTTAAAATGGTTTCTGATTTTACTTTTCTTAATTTTTCCTCCTGGTTAAACGGGGTTAAAACCATATAATGCTTCTTGAATTTTATTTCTACTTGATATATAGATTGCCCATAATGCTTCACATTTTTATTCTTATTTCTCTTAGTAATTCTAATGACCATATATATATATATATATATATATATATTAACACTTGATGAAAATATTTTTCCTGATTTTTATACATATATGAATGAATAATGTAAGGTTATTATTTGCTTTCATTAAAATTTCTATAATTTGTATGATATAATCAACGGAAATTTGTTTCATTTTTTATTTGTAAAGAAATATTTAATTTTTCAATAAGATATTTTATCTTTTCTCTTATTGTTCCTTCTGTTTTCGTCATTAGCATATATAATAAAATTTTCTAATTTCTTCAAATAAACTAGGACCATATATATATATATATATTATGTTATTTTTAAATGTGTTGTTGTGATGGGAATTTTATAATTGATAATTAACATAATAAGTGATTGAAAATATTTTATCGTTGGCTAAGTTTTCTTCTGCAACTCCCAGAATTTTATTTACGGGGTCTGTAATTTGATCACTTAAAAAGTTATTATAATTTAAAGTCTTATTTTAAATACCAAATTCATTTGAAATTTTTTTCAGAGTAAAATTTGTTTGAGATCATGAATTTCTAGGTGTGTGTGGAGAAGGAGGGACGAGTTTACTATGCAATATATGTGTACTCTCCTTGTACAATCTTGAGGGAAAGGAAGGTACGAGAAGATTTGATGTCTTTAAAACGAGAGAAGGAAATAAGAGAGTGGTGTGTAGGGGACTTCAATCCAATAACAAAAAAGTTTGAAAGAAGGTATTTGAGAAACGTCTCGAATAAAAATGAAATGGAGAATTTCGATTTTAGTGGAGGAAATAGAGTTGATTGACGTTGCGGGCAAGAAATTTTCTTGGTTTCTTCCTTATGAAAGTGAAGGTGCTGAGTATACAGGAAATTGAGAGTTTGAATTGTTTTTTGTCATTTCTCAAAATTACTCGAGTTAATTGTATAAACAAAAAATATGTTTTTTATCAAATTATTTAACTTATGATTATACAACAAATTTGGTAAAATAGTTGAATCATAAAGAACTTAGTTTAGAGTAATAGATCTAGAGAGAGATGACACAATGATTTTTATATTAATTCACAATAGACTGTTGCTACATCTAGTCTTTCCACTTACAAAGAGATTTTGCCTTAATATAGTTGATGACTTAATCCACTATTTCAACAATAACATATCAGTATTATTTAATCTGCCTCTTTAGGCTTTAAATATTCTTCTATAGCCTTTCCAGGCTGTCACCATTAGAACCCTTCTCAACTTCCTGGTAGACTGCCATCAAGGTTTACGAGTATTGTTATACTTCTTCAAGTACCTCTTATGGACGAAAGAGTTTTTTCTACTATCAGACCGAATTACATCAGTTCTAGTTTTTGTCTGAATTGACACAGTTTGTTTACATGATTATAACTTTTAGTTAGAGAATATTACATTTGAAATCGTATATAAATTCAAGTGTATCAAACAACTTGATTGTTTTATATCAATTCTAATAACTCTCTATTGAGATGATTTTTCATTCATTATTTTCTTTTAGATTTTACAGAAATTCTTCTTAACACATTGCCTTTTTCATTTTCTCAGCTCTATTTTCATATTAATCGGTTTCTACTTAAACACTAAGAAATATTGTGTTCGTTGAGAATTTTAACGTTGAATAATTTGATTCAACATTTAAGGTAAATCAGCCTTTAAGACATATCCATATATATCTTCATAATTAATTCAACGTATCTTCAATTAAGAAAATAAATCTCAGAGGATGTCACAATTAGAGGATATCATGTACTTCTTCAGTCAGAGGATAAGTCTATCCGTAACGAGCATAGCATGTTAGAATATTGACTTCTTATCAGAGCGTTCACTGTATCAGAGTGTTGACTTAAAACGTTGACCACACAATCAATTGATTTACCAGAATTATCATACGCAAAGTCATTAGAGTGAGCTTGTATTAACAGATTCATAGGATACGCATTGAGGGCGCGTTTATCAGAGATTGTCACAACTTTAACATATTCTTCAGAATCTCTGTGAACTTGTTTAGCAGATTGTCTTTCCTTGTTCATTAGAGGATTTAACTTGTACCAGAACATTTATTTTATTAGAGGTTTCATTTAGAGCTTTTGTCTTTTTACCTTTGAGTTAAATGATCAATTTGGGTCTTTAGTCAGAGACAAATAATCATTGTAGCGTTATTTTTCTTTGTCTTTAAAGGGTCAATCATTGACTTGTATTTCTTTTGTCTTTAATGTTTTGGTTTTGACTGTATATTATCATATGCTCATTGCAATGCTTCTTATGGCTATATTATGACTTACTCTATTAGTAAACATAATTACTTGTTTATTAAGTCATAATATTCTTTGTGTTAGCAATAAGAACTTACTCTATTTTAAGGTAGTCTATATTATAACTTACTCTATATTGTATTAGCAATAAGAGGTTGAAGTAGAAGAAATTTTTTGGAGAGAGTTGAGGGCAAATGACAGGTTATTGAGACAAAAGTCGAGTGAGAAGTGGGTGAGATAAGCTGATTCTAACACTAAATTTTTTCGTGTAGGTTTGCAGTGAAGACGAAGGAAACATTAAATAAAAAATCAATCAAGAAAGGAAAACTATGGGTGGAAGGCATGGACAAAATTAAGGAGGAAGTGAAGAATCATTTTGAGCAAAATTTTCAAAATGTTGTTACGACCAAGTCATGCTTGAAAGGTATTAATTTTCAGAAGCTATTTTGTGACACCCAAAACCCCAATATAATAATTTATATTGTATTTATATAAAATTTGCAGCGGATAAATAAAATCTTTTTCAAATATAAAGAAACTTTTAATAGTTATTTAAGATATCACATTTATCAAAATACAAATGGAACACTTTAAATTTTTTCCTCTTATAAAATAGTACAATCTCCATAAACTCGATTTAACTATAATTTCTTAATTTAATTCCAAAAACTTACTAGAATTTATATAAGGTTTTTATACAAAATGTTGTTTCTAACTAAATAAGTAAAATACAATTGATAACTCTCATTCCCGGTATCACCTATCAAAGCAGAGCTTCTCCCAAACTTGAACTTCAAGACTCATTAACCTGTAATAGCTGCGATTTCGCAAACGCAGGGTCAAGCCAGTCAAACACAAACAACGAAGGAGGTGAGTTTTGAAATTATATTGATAGTATAATATAAATAAGAAAAACATGCAAACAATAATAAATTCATAATAGACCGTATCATGACACATCATGATATATCAAAATACTCAAGAAAAATAATATCATATTATAATGTCAAAATCACTCAAGTTAAATCAATATATCATCATCTCGTCACATCATCCAAGGGAAATTATTATCATTTTTGAAACACGTTAATCACAACAAAACAATCACACACAAAAATGCAATATTATGCATAAGCTTAGACTCTACTTCACAATTTGGTACCATTCTAACTCTAAAGTACTTGGTTAGGAGGCTTGATACTATGTCACTATCCCAGTGGACGGACAATTCAAATTGGGATTGTCCTTATATATCCCCTCAACTCAACTCGAGACACATATACGTGACATTCGAGGTAAACGTGTGTTGCATGGTAGCTCTTGACATTTGGAGTGCTACCTCCAAGTCACCTACGAATTCCCCACCCGAATTCCCCTAAGGCTCAACAGCAAACCGCCACGATCAGGCTCATTCAATTGTACTTCCCCGAAATCACTAAGCTTGTCAGACCCTACCTATATGATGACAAAATAATATTCACTTCAAAAATTGACATCAACTTCAAATATTCCAAAGATCTATTTTCTCCCCTCGTTAGTCTAGACTACTCCATTAAGAGCATCATCTTTAGCCCAAGTCGCAATCATCGCTATTTTATCGATTATGGGGTACTTCAATATTCTCATCACAATTTTATAATATCATTAATCATATATAATCATGATCATCATATAAACTCATCACACATTTATAACATTGCCATCATCAATCAAAAATCGTCATTATCATCACATAACATATGTCATACAATGCATCCATTTTTTATTGTAACATCACATAAATTCGTCTAATCAAACATATGCGTATAATTTCATTCGACATTCAACATTACAATAATATCAAATACCACACAATTATCGAAAATTAAATCAATCAACACCTTATAAACATTTCTATTTAACATTTTAACCTCACTATCCTCATAATTTCACATTAATTAATATATCTCTCAAAGGACTACTGTCGTACGTAGCGTGCCCCGAATGAATCGTTGAGAAATACAGTTTTTTCGTTCATCTCACAATATATTATACTAATGAGTACGAAGAAGAAGATGGAACGTGTTCTGTTCTTGTTCTTTTTTTTTTCCCTTTTTTATTATTATCATTTTATACTAATTTATCATTTTATTATTACCATTTTTTCCTTTTTTTTTTAGTTTTAAATAAAATCAACAATTATCAAAACTATTATTACTAATATTTCAAAACTAATATTTTATAAAATAAAGTAATTAATTTTTAAAATACATTAATAATTTTAACACCAAATTATTTATCTAAAATAATTAATTAATAAAATAGTTTATTATAAAATTTTAGGTCTTTCATGTTTGTTCTTGATAATGAAACTTTGATTGCTTTTTTGTAGAGGATGAAGTAAAAGAGGTGATATGAAGTTTCGATGACGATAAGAGTCTAGGGCCATATGGTTTTAATTTCAACTTTTTAAAATATTGTTGGAGTTCTCTAAGAGAAGACATTATGGATTGTGTTCGTGAGTTCTATATCAATGTTTCGCTATTGAAAGCAGTTTCATCATCCTTCATGATAAACCCATTTGTTTAGTGGGTTGCATTTATAAAGGTAATACAAAGATTTTAGCAAAAAGATTGAAGAAAGTCAGTATTAGGCAAATTGATTTTAAAAAATCAATCTCTGTTTCGTCTAAGGAGGCAAATGGTAGATGGAGTAGTGGTGGTTAACGTGACACTTGTACTTGTAAAGAGAAGAAAAGAAAAATGTTTGTTTTTAAAGGCAAATTTTGAGCGGGCTTGTGACTCGTTAGATTGGGAGTTTTTGGAATACAAGTTTCAAACAGATTGTCACTTTTTCCTTTTCTCTTATTCTTAGTTGGAAAAATGTAAAAGAAGAAGGGGGATTTGGTGTAAAAAGGTTGAATTTATTTAAAAAGATATGTGGGATTATGTTGGTGGAATTTGTGTAAAGCCTACAAATAAAAATGATGAAGCTAAATATATAAAAGATTTGAAAACATGGAATGTTAGTAATTCAAAAATAATTACTTGGATTAATAACTCTGTTGAGCAGTCCATAGAGAGCAACCACCAAAATATGATATTGCAAAAGAGATTTGGGATCATTTGAAACGTTTGTACGTTCAGTCTAACTTTTCAAAACAATATCAACTGGAAAATGATATTATGACCCTTAAGCATAACAATATGATCATTCAGGAATTCTATTTGGCAATGACTAATTTGTGGGATCAATTGGCTCTTACGGAATCAATTAAGTTGAATGTTGTCAAATGGTGCATTGATTAGATAGAGGAGCAACATTTGGTTTTGTTTCCGATGGCTCTTCATGATGATTTTGAGGGCCTTCGTGGGGGTATTTTGCATCGTACTCCTCTTTCTAATGTTTACTCAGTAGTCAGTGAATTGTTGGCATAAAAAATTAGACATAAGATTCACTCCACTATGTCAGATAAAAGAATTCTCTCCACTCCTCCATTTAGTTTTGTTGCTCCTGTTCAAAAAGCGAAACCTCAAATGAGAGGTGGGATTGGTAATGATCAATGTGTTTTTTTGCAAAGAAAAAGGTCATTGGAAACTACAATGTCCAAAATTAGGAAGAGCACACAAGGAGAATTTTAGGGATCCATCATCCAATGTTGTTGCTTCTGCTCCTCCTACCATAGGCTCTAGTTCTGGTTTTGTATACCCATTAGGGACTGCTTCTCAAATATTGGATATTGCAAAATAACTCCAAAAACTTATTACCACTCAGTCAAATGCCATGTATGCCTTATCTACTAAAGGTTTGAACTCTTCTACTCTGTTAGGGTATATCTCTTTCCATACGGATTCTTGATTTTGGATCATCGCACCATATGTCATATGAAGATAAATCTTTTGTATATGTGAATCATGTCTTGTCTGTTTCGGTTATGACTGCTGATGGAACTCCTATGCCATTAGAAGGCATTGGTTCTGTCTCCACTCCTAACTTGTTTTTTTCTGATGTTTATTATATTCCTAATCCCACTTTGAGCCTTGCTTCTGTTAGTTAATTGTGTGATTTCAGTTATTCAGTTATATTTTCTTCCACTTCTTGTTCTGTGTAGGATCCACATTTCGAGAGGTTCAATGGAACATGCCATAAATAAGGGGACTTTATTTTTGGATGACCTGTGAGTCCCATATACTGCAACCTCAACATCCACTGCTGACTTGTTTTCTAGTTTTCATTTGAATTATTCGTCTATTAGTTAGTACTTATGGCATTCTCGCATTGGACATGTTTCTGCTTATAGATTAAAATATTTGACTTCTACTGGAACTTTAGAAAAATTATAAATCGATGAAATTTCATACTATTGTGGTTGTATACTTGCTAAATTTTCAACTTTACTGTTTAGTGAAAATGTTTTCGTGTCATATGCACCTTTTGATTTAGTTTACTCTGATGTTTGGGCTCAATCGCCTATTCTCACCAAAGGTGGATCTAGATATTATTTTAAATTTGTTGATGATTACGTTATTGTTGGGTTTATCTTATGAAAAATTGGTCTGAATTTTTTATGTTTATCATATGTTTCGTGTTATGGTAAATACTCAACATATTGTTGTTATAAATTGTTTTCATTGTGATTTAGGTGGTGAATATACCTCTAATGAATTATCTAAATTACTTGCTTATGATAGCACTCTCCACTAAACATCTTGTACTGATACTCCTCAACAGAATGGAGTTGCTGGAAAAAAACGCCGTCATATTATTGACACTGATTGTTCCCTTTTGTTGTCTATTTTGGTCCCTAGTGAGTTTTGGGGTGAAGTAGTTCTTACAAATGTCCATGCTATTAATAGAATCTCATCGCTTGTGATATCAGGTTTGTCTCCCTTAAAAAGTTGTATGCTTCTATCCGTGATTACTCTTCTTTGAAAGTCTTTGGTTCTACTTGTTTTGTTATTCGTCCCCAAGTAGAACGTAGTAAGTTGTTTTTTGGTTTTGCCATTTGTGTTTTTCTTGGTTATGGGGATGGTAAAAAAGGATATCATTGTTATGATTCTCATGCAAGAAAACTTTATGTTTCTCGTCATGTTGTTTTTCTTGAGCACATCCCATTTTACTCTGTTTCCTCTTATTCTCAAATTACTAATAGTTTGGAACTAACTCATATTGATCCGTTTGATCCTAATGGTAATGCTTCTATTTACCTCATTTTGTTTATTCCACTTACTCAGCATTGTTTGTTTCTTTCTTAACATGTATTCACAGTTTTTCTGAGCCCTCTTCCTATAGAGAAGTTATTCTTGACCCTCATTGGCTGCAAGTTATAGCAGAAAAACTCTTTGCATTTCACAAAACAGATACTTAGGAATTAGTATCTCTTCCTCTTGAAAAGTGTGCTACTGGGCCTCGTTAGGTGTACAAGATCAAAAAAAGTTTGATGAGCTGGTTGAGCGCTACAAAGTATGTCTTATGTCTAAAGGATTCTCTCAACAATATGGTATGAATTATGAAGAAACTTTTGCTCTTATAGCCAAGATGACCACTATTCGCACTCTTATTGCGTTTGCATCTATTTTGTCAGTGGCATATTTCTCAAATAAATGTAAAAAAATGTCTTTCTAAATGGTGAGCTTAATGAAGAAGTCCATATGGTCCCTCTACAAGGTGTTTCTCATAATTATAGGGAAATGTGTATGTTAAAAAAAGACTTTCTATGGTCTTAAACAAAGTCATCGAGCTTAGTTTGAGAAATTTTCTCCTAGTTTCCACTCTAGTGAATATGATTGTGCATTGTTTATCAAATCCACCGCTTATGGTCGCATTATACTTTCCTTGTATGTTGATGATATGATTATTACATGTGATAATGTTACTGGAATCAATGACTTGAAATTATATTTAGCCAAACATTTTGAGATGAATGACTTATGCATTCTTTGCTATTTCTTGGGGTTTGAAGTTTCCTACTCTCCTAGAAGCTACCTTCTCTCTCAATCCAAGTACATTTCCAACATTCTTGAACAGACTCGTCTTTCTAATACTAGAGTAGCATATACTTCTCTTGAGTTGAATGCGAAGTTTGCTCCCTCTAATGGTGTTCCTTTACAAGATTCCACGTTGTACCATACTTTGGTTGGCAACTTGGTGTATCTTACGATTATCAGACATGATATTACTTATGATGTTCATATTGTTAGTTAATTTGTTGTCTCTCCCACCACAGTATATTGGGAAGCTATTCTTCGTTATCTTCGGGGAGCTCAATTTCAAAAAATCATTTCAAAGCGGTTAACTAAATGTAACATCTTTTTAATATTCTTTTTAATTTTTGAGTTGTTAAGACACAAGTCTTATAACTTGGTGGTTTTAAAGCTCATTTTTATAACGAAAATAATTATTAAAAAAAGGTTAAAATGAATTAATTCGAGGTAACATCTTTTTAAAATAATCTTTGAATTTTTGAGATACAAGTTGTACAATTTGATAGTCTTAAAACTTTTTTTTTTAATTATTTAAAATTAACAAACTCATTTTCTTTCGTCTAAACAATTTTTTTTATCTAACTTTCTTATTAACAACAAAACACATTTTCATTTAAAGCAATCAACACATCCACATTCAATATCAAACAATTGCATAACTTTGATTTTTATATTGTACATGTAGATACATAGAAACAAGATTGCACTCTTGTTAAGTACAATAATAAATAAATAAATAAACTTTTTTTTTTCCTCTTTATTTTGAGTACTATTTTATTTTAGCATCACATTCTTAAAAAATTATATTAACATTTAAGTAATGTGGAGAAATAAACATTTTAAAGTTAACATAAATTTTTGCACAAATAATTATAGGTAACTGTTTTTAACAGATATTGTAGAGTGTTAATACATTTTCTACGCATAATCGACTCTCGAATCTTAGTGTTAATACATTTTCTACACATAATCGACTCTCGAATCTTAAATCTAATTTTAAATATCATTTTTCAGTTTTTAAGTATTTTTTAATATTTTCTCTATTTAAAATAAACTTTAATGGCGACTTCATTAAATTCGAGTTAATACTTATTCTTTGAAGGACTTGTGGTTAGGTGATCACGTGACAAAACAACTAAAGTAAGTGCAACGGGGCAATTGTTGGATAAGTTTTGGGCATGGCAATTAAATTGGAGAAGAGAAATATAATTGGAAGAACTTGTGAAGGCAATTGATTGGAGTTTTGAGGTGGTGAGGAATTGCATGAATTTCAATTTGAAGATGTGTCTCTTTTAATTTGGTTATCAACCGATTGGACTATTTGGTTGGAGAGAAATGAAATCATTTTTAAAGAAACGATTTATAATCTTTTAGGAGTGATTAATCGTATCAAACCACTATTGTAGAATTGGTTCATATATCGGAAAAGAAAAAATAAATTATTCAATATATATTTAATATTATTTTGATGTAATGGTTGAGCATCCCTTATATTTATTTTGATACAATATGACTTATAAAAAAAAAACACTTTTTAAGTTTTTTCTACTTCTATCAAGCATCTATTAGAGAAATTACAACGCTAATCCAAGTATCAAATAAGGCTTCTCTAAAATCAACATAACCTAAATTACTAACAAAAGACATAGGTAGGTATATTTTTCTGATTTTGATATATTCAATTATTATTTATAACAATATTTCACACATTCAAGTACCATAATGAATATTTACCAAAACAAAATAATTGAATTACCAAAGTGTGGTCAATCATATAAATTGCAATTGGAAAATAGATATTGTCATAGGATTTTAGAACAAACAAAGCATAGAGAAGAGTGATACATTGTTACAATGGCAAAGTAATAACAATTTTCTTATGTGTATGACACCTTTCAAGAATTGAGTGTATCTTTGGATCAACAATAAGTTTTTTTTGTCAAAAATCACAGTGGCACTATAATTTTGTAAATTTTTTGAATTTGAAGTGTAACTTTTTCGAATTCTTGATTTTTCACCATGAATGGACTAATCTCACTTTGAATCCAAACATACTATGATTCAATTCAAATAGGCAAGTAGCTTAAGAGTAAAACTCGTAGGTCTTGGCTTCTTGGATAATGTTCCTCAATGCTCCAATAGGTGCTAAAATCATTATACATAGCCCGAGCACAATACATATCTGTATTAAAATCAACAGAGAAATTAAACTTGTGATTGAAATAATAATAATAATAATAATAATAATAATAATAATAATAATAATAATAATAATAATAATAATAATAATAATAATAATAAAATTATATAAAAATTTAAAAAGAAAACATAATCAAAGATACCTACCCAATTAGTCCACCAAGATAAGCCAAATCTCTTTGGTTTGTAGATTCAAGCCACATGACACATGGAAGCTGAAAATTTAATAAAATGAATAATTAAGCCAAATTATGATAATCTAAAGAAAATTAATTAAATTAAATTTATAGTTTTCCTTGGCTTACAAAGTATGTTGTTGGAGCAAAAGCAAATCCTCCAAAAAATCCTAATAGACCACCGAAAAATGGGAAGGAAATAGCAATGAACATTGTAAATGCTGAAAAAAAATGTATATATTAATACCCAAAATCAAAGAAAATACATAATTAGTTATGAATACTAAATATAATAGCATGATAATTAAAATTTTACACAACTTTATTCCACTTACCAACATAAACATTACGCACAACAAAACGAAGGATTTTACTTGGATTGAAATTCAAATTCTTCACCAAAACACCTTCAATCATGTCAAACACTGGCATTGCAAAAATCTACACCAACAAACAAAATATGAAATTAATTGTTAGGATATCTTTGTAACTATAATAATTTTTAAAAATAGAGACGAGATTATAATTTTTAATATTTTAAAAAATAAATATATTAAATATGTACATAATATATAAAATTTTAAAATAATAATAATACTATTGGCGAAATGATATGTGGTCGTAATTGTTATCAACACCCCCAAATTCAACTCCGCTTTCAAGTTTTAGTTTCGCAGAAAATTTACACCCGAACTTAATCAAAATAACAGTGCTTAACACAAAAGTTATAAAATTTGAACTTTACCTGATAGCTTCCAATCACATGGAGAACAACAAAGAAATTAGCCATTGCAATAAGCCATGTTGGTTTCTCCAAAGAGATGAGAATGTTATCCTTAACCTCATTGCCAAACATCCAATAACCAATAATAGCAACAGGAAAATAGCAAAAAGCAACAATAATGTATGCAACAACAACACCTCTCCACATAGGAACCTTGGATGGTTTTTGAGGTGTTGATGGAATTGTTGCTTGGATTTCAAGTACCACATTGTGTCCAGCATATGCAAAAGCAATAGAACCAAGTGCATTAAAGAAATTAAAGACTGTTCCTGTTGTAGTTTGTGCCTTGTTACTATATTGTACACCATTTTGAACCCCCTTATGTACACTAGCTGTCCAAGCAATTGTAGAGTAACTGTTGTCAAATACAAATGTCAAAAATTTAAATTAGCAATTTATCATGTTTCATTCCTCATTCAATTAGCAAAATTATTAGTTTCATATGTACTAATTTTATATGGTCAATCAATCATAAATATTAGATCGTTAAACATAATTGACTTTAATTATATCTATTTTAACAAATGATACTTTGTAATTGATTGATAATATAAAAAAAATTATACTAATAGTACATCAAAATTAATTTCTTTGCTAGTTAATAGTTGTTATAAAAGGACATGAAATATATTAGTATCATTTTTTGATTTTAGTCTCTTTTAAAACAAAATTAAATATACGGTCCTCTAAATTTGACTCATTTCTCGAATTGGTTTTTCAATTTTTTTATTTCAAATTGGTCATTTAACAAACCAACACATATAAACACAATGTGCACGTTTTGAGACATAAAGGACCGATTCGATAAAAACAAAAACTTTAAATGATCGACTTAAAAAATGAGTCAAGCATGTAAGACCATAAATATATAAATAAAAATAAAAAAATTAATCTTTTTTATACATAAATAACCTAAAAATGACAATTAATACAAAGCAACTATATAAAGTTAAAAAATAATATAGAGAATAGAAAGAAGTTGATGTACCAAAGTGACATGACGCCAGCAACCAAAGATACGCCAGAAATGGAGTTGAAGTTTGGTAGATGGGACAATACAAATTGGGATGAAGCAAATATCATAATGAAAAAGCTCAATTTTATATTTTTGCAACTTGGACACACTGTATTATGGAACTTTTGCAATGAAGCACCCCCGTTACCATATACACAATATTTCCCCCAATTTCTACCACAAGTTGTTGAGGCACCACAATATAAAGACCTAATTTTTCACCAAATGCATGTTGACCCAATTCATGATATCTATCAAAACGTTTTCCAGGAACCATTTCATGCATCTCAACCATTTGCCAAAGAGTGTACAATGTTATGATCCATGAAAGGATAAGTATGGTTACACCTGGACCCCTGAGAAGAGAGAGCATTGTCATTCTCAAATTAATAATCTATTATTGGTTAATATTTTTAGTTCATATAAAAATATCAAATTTTATTTAAAATCTATATAATTTTCAGTTCTTTAAATATTTTCCATTAACACGTTTGTTTCATGTTATTAAAGTTTAACCTATGTGACTAAAGGAAGTCTATGTGTCACTTGTCACATGAATTTTTTCAGTGATATTTTTACTTTGAAAAAATAACTAGGATCTCAAGTCTCAGTCGGATATCGACATTGTGAGTTGAGTCTGGATCTTGAGATCACTTTAAAAGTTTTTTACCTCTTTATGAAAAAGTAAAATTTATACAAATTTAAAAAAAATCACAAAATACACGGATCTTAAAATATTAATTTCTCTATTTTATTATTTTATTTTAGAGAATATATTCTTATGGTAAGTATAATTTGAGTTTGAAATATACCATCCAAGAGCTGCTATAGAATAGGGGAGACCAAGAACAGCAGCTCCAACCATTGTAGTGACATTATGGAAAGTAGAATACCACCATTTTGCACTCCTATCAGCATTAATTGGTAGCCACTCTTCAATTTTCTTCTCCCTATCTGATTTTCCTTCAATCTATTTGAACGATAAAAATAAATTAAACAATTATATTATTTACGATTCAAATCATACAATCAATTTTATTGTAGTAAATAAAAATTAGACGTTTGAAATTTATAACTGCGTGACACAATTATAGTAAGAAGATTGATTCTGAATTTTAGAATGAGAGGTGTCATGGAAGACTTAAAGTAAAGAGACACTATAAAAGATAAAAGATGTCATTCCATTTTAACAAAATATAAACGAAAATTACTCGTACTCAACTGTACTAATACAAGTAGGCTCTAACATTCACAAGAATATACATGTGATGCAAAATGGAATTGGAATAGTACAATATCAAAGTAGAGAGTCATTTTGATGTTGGGTAGACAATATTAATAAAATTTCTCTTTATCAAAGAAAAAAATTCTTTGGGATTAGCATTTTAGTCAATGATTTTGCTTGTTGAATAAGATCAATGGTTTTGAAGTTTGAGTTCTAAATTTATCAAAGTTCACACCTAATTAATCTCTTTTTTATTTTGCTACCATGTATTGCTACGAAGTTTTCACCGCTTTAGCGGTATGGGGCACACAAAGTAGATTCAATACTCTCAATCAAATTTTCTTTATGCATAAGTCAAAGATCGAACTCCTTAACACTTGTTTAAGGAATTATATATCTAATTAATCTCTATGACTAAAAAATATTTATTTAATGACTTAGATCAATTTGTTTTATAATTTATTTTAAAATATAGATTTTAAATAGGTTAATGAACTTTATTGAAAAAAGAATTATTAAGCAGAACCCGAGTTCAAATTTTGATTGATTTTTTTTTTATCAAACTTTACTTATTTCCCACTTAAATTTTAAATTACTAAGACTATATTTCTTTAGGAACTAGAAAGTTAAAAGAAATTGATCCATCGAAATAATTGCAAGTTGGTTCGAAAGTCAATTCGTCCATATTCTTCTTACTATATAAAGAGCAATTCATATGATGGAAGAATACCTAAGTTAAGTATTGTTGGAAAAAATCAGAGATAATTAGAAATAATTATCTCAATAATGCGGAATATTTTTCCACGGTGCAGATAAATGGTCAAACAGAAAATAATAATGGGCAGAAAATTAAATGAGACAAACACAATTTTTAATGGTTACACCAGAGTTTTCCTAATAACAATTAATGGATACAAACAGTCCAAAACTTCCACTATAATAATTAATGGGTACACCAGAGTCTTCCTAATAACAATAGGGAATATCAATCACTCTTCCTAATAATAGCCGTTATCAGAACTGCCTTTTCTCTGGCTGTCGTGCGTGCGTGCGTGCGATTACTGTTTTTGGTTGTTTGCCTAGATCCCTTTCCTTCCTTTTTATTTTCTTTACCATGGGTCAAGCCCAATAAACCATATATTTCTTTTTTTTTTCTTTTTCTTTTATTTCAATAATAATATTAATAATACTAATAAAACTGGTGGGTTTCACTTGGAAGTGTGGTGGGTTCCACTTGGAAGTGTAAACAATTAATTTATGTTCGGGTCTGTCTTGGGTAGGTTTACTAGGTTTGTTCCAAAACATAAGAAATGCAACTCACTAACACCACCATGTGATCTATGTACTAGATATAGCAACTTGGGAAAAAATAAGAAGAATATTAGGTTGTTACAAATTATGCTCCCCTATTTTTGTTCAGCATATATTCTAGCTTGGTAAATATTTTAAATTTTATTTGTATATAATAATAATAATAATGATAATAATAATAATGTATTGATATAATTTAGTTAATTTTTATAGGACCAACTTTATTAAAAAATTAAAATGAAATTTATATATATAATCTAATAGAATTATATATGTAAATTAAAAAATTACTCTCATCCTTCAAGCATGTTTGATAATGTTTCTCTTTCTTGTTTTGAATTGCTATATAAAAAATACACAATTCATTTTTTTTTACATTTTATATATGATTGATGATAAGCAACATGAAGAAAGTAGTAAACAATGATACATCAACAAAAAAAATAGTAGTTTTAAATTGAATGAATAATATGAAAAAAACTTACAGGTTGTTGATGAGTATTAGAGTTGAAAGCATCTAGCAATTGAGTTCCCAAATTTCCCATATATAAAATGATATGAAAAAAAATTGTACAAAAGAATATTTTACAAATGAAATGATACTCAATTATTTATAGAAGAAAAA
>JBBPBP010009778.1:4638294-4657399 GCA_037974735.1 Cicer chorassanicum | reverse complement strand
ATCAAATATTTCAAATTCAATCTATTAGTTTATCAACTGTCTAAATTTATTGGCATCCGTTACTTTTTATCTACTTGAGTCTTATTAGTCTCTAAATTTGGAGATATTAATTAAATTAGTCCTTAAAATTAAGCAAATTATAAAATAAGTTTAAAATTGAAAATTATTAATCACGTCAGTCTCTTTGAAATAATTTCTAAACTAAATTGAATGACAAAAAAGACTAATATAATCCAACATTTTTTATTTTATGAATATTTTTTATTTTGTTAATTTGGGTAACTAAATTATTCTACCTTTTTAGGAGAAATTTATTTAAATTACTTCTCATTTGAAATTTTTTTTAAAAAATCTCTTTTAAAAAGTTATAACAAAATAATAAAATACTTTACCCTTCATTTAAGAGACTAAATTATGCATAGCACATGAATAATAATTAGTGGGGATGGTGCCAATGATGAATGAAATAGCTTTTGCCTTACACTTTTATAGAGATAGCTCCTGGCACTATCAAATGCTGTGTTCTACTTGTAATAAATTAATTTTTCTTAGTCTTTTTGGACAATCAATTATATTCCATGAAGACATGGTTAATTAAAAGTGATAGTTTAGTTCAACAACTAATCCACATCTTATCCCTGATTCAACTAAATAAATAATGTGCTTACAAATTCTAGTATAGTATTTATGGCAAAGTTTATTATAATTGACTTTTACTTTAAATATCACAACTTACAAGGCTACACGTTTCTGATTATATATCAAGAGTTATGGTTGCATAACATATTAAAGGATATCAAATGTAAAAAAATTTATCCAAAATGTCCCAAAAACACTTATTAAGAGATCAATGGAGAAAATATAATTTTGAAAATTGTAAACTCAAATATTTTAATATCTTAAAAAGTGGTTTTTTTTAAATAATTTTTTTAATTACTTAACAAGTGTCCTTATTAAAAAAAGTAATATTTAAATTTTTAAAGTATTAAAAATAAGTTTCAAAACAAAAAATTTACATATGAGTGTTTAATATGTGTCTTTAAAGTACATATTAGCATTTGTCATTTATTAAATATGAAATCCATGAAGAAAAAAAAGTTAGGTTGTCAATTTTTCACAATTTCTTTTTTTAAAAAATATATATTATTCTTGTTTTCTATAACACTCATTTTCTATGCCTCTTTCTGATTTATTAGTTTAATGCAAACAAATTTATGTATAATGTATGGCTAGAAATGGTTGGTGTAATGCAAAGGGAAATTGCATCAGCTTATTAGTTGGTCAGATTTCAAATATGACTTGAAATATGTTAATGTCAAATGTAATCTTACCATCTTACAATACATCCTTAATAAAATAAAATTAACTTCTGTCAACAAAATAATATAAAATTAGTTAGGTTTATTATCAAAACGTGTATGTTGTATTTATTATTTTATAATTAATCTATTTTAAATAATTTTGATAATCTTAATTACATGATCTAATAATAGATATTTATTTATAGTTTAACTAATATTTCTAGCGAATTTTAAAAGAAAAATTATTTAATTATGTGGTTCTTATGTAAAATGAACTCTAATAATTAAGAGTTCGATCAAAAATAAATAAAATCTGATCAAGAATTCTTTCAACTAAAATTTAAATTTAAATTTTTTTAACAATACACCTTTAATTAAATTTCATTAATCAGTTAAATTTAATTTCTTAGTTCAAGAATATTTTAATTAATGTATTATATGTTGAAATAAAATAGAATAATAAAAATGTACTAAAAAACTAGAATAATATAAAAAAGGAATACTGCCTAAATGTACTGAACGACCATAAAGTTTCAACTTCTAAAACAAATAAGTAAAAACTTGTCGACCTAATCAACCAATTATTTGATGCCATGGCAATATGAACAGAATAAGCTAATAGAATTTGAAAAATATTATTATAAAAAAAATTGAGAAATTTTTTATTTGGTCATGAGAATTTTCACGCGTCAGCATCAATCGATGATATATACCATAAACAATTAGTTTGTCCAACTCCATAATAAACTATTTCTTAGAGATAAAACATTTTTTTGACAAAATAAAGCATTAATATTGTGTATGAAATTGGAATATATACAAATTTGGCTCAATTACATTTTCATTCTTTCTATATTTTTTTTCAAAGAAATGGTCTAAAGCCTCAAGCAGCAACAAAATAAACAAAGAAAAACAAACTATATGCCCACAAATGCACTTTTATTATTCAAAAAGGCGAGAGAGACAAACACAAATAATGTCAAAAATTACATCAAAATTAAATCCATGAACACTAAATTTTGACAAAGGTATAAACTATTTGATTCACTTCACAATAAATACGAGAAATCAACTAATTAATTATTCGACTGCCTCAAAATATCTAAGATATGCAACATCAAACTCACATTTATTTAAAAATCATATTCGATATTAATATTTTAATTATTATAACTCTTTTCATAATTTTTCTTCTACTTTGAACTCTCAATCTACTTTTCATTTTTATAAAGTAAATTGATTAAATCGTTTCAAATATTATTCTATACAAAATTTATCACTCAAAACATTAAAGTTTAATAAAAATTACCCACAAAATATCTAAATTTACACCTCTTCTAACCCTAATTTTGCAAATCATATTCTACAAGATTCTTTAAAAATTTACAAAATTCCTTATTCTAAACTTCTTAAATTATTTGGTAATCTAAATTCATCATAAAAACCTAAATATTTTGGTTGAAAGTCATAATTTTAAAGGATGTGTTATATATCTAATACCCATAGAACTAGCTCTATTATTTAACTTGTATTGTGTTATACACTTGTTAAAGAATAAAAAAATAGAAATTTTACATTGAAAATAAAATAAAATTTAGACTTTTATGAAATTAAATATACAACTTCAATATATTTTAAATAAAATATTTTTATATTTAAATTATTAACAAGGTACACTAACTAAAGATGCTTATTATCTTTTATCAATAAGAATTACTAGTGAGTTTCTTTTACAAGAACTAGGAATAGCTTTTGTTGATTTAATCAATCTACTAGGACTATTGCAAAGGTTGAACAAAGAAAATTAACATAGATTAATGTAATGAACATGTGAAGATACATTATGATATAAGCTAGCTAGAAAGTGTAAATGACAAGAAAGCAAGCAAGCACGCATGGGAGACATGGCTGATATGCCCTCTTGAGAATATCCAATATTTAAACATAAATTATTTCACTTCAAATTCAATAGTAAGTAAATCAAATTTTCAAAATTAACTTCACTAAAAATAAGGTTTATCAAAAAGTTAGTCCAAACACATTTCATATCTAACCTCATCAATATTATTGAGAAATTTTGTTAACCATAATTTATTTCTACTTAGTTAGGAGGTTAGCAAATCATAATGTAGTTTACAGCTAAGCCACCATTATATCTCCTAAACCAAAAAATAAATTTGATCACCATACAACAAATTCAACAATCATATAATTTGAGTAATGAACACATTATGAGAATCAATAACCTTAAATGAAGGTTGGTAATTCCTTTTTTAGATATTGTTAGTTCACCTTGTTTAGTACATGATGGTAGCAAGGATTACTAAAGATTTTGGTGAGCTGTCTTTGCTAGGTACTTAATAGTGACATGAGTCCAACCATTCATGTTCATTGATCTTGAAATCACAAAAAAGCAAAAGTGAACATGTGAAAAAGCAGCTTTTAACATAGGTACTGCATCCAAAAAAAGCTATATAGATCATGTTGCATGCTTTTAACAACAATTATGGATGTCAATATGTCATGTCTAATTCCACCATCCTTTACTATCATTTTCTTGAATTTGGATTTGGTAATTCATGCATTCACTCGGTTAATGACTGGTACCACCGTTCAATCTCATTTAAATGGTTTTAGTTTTTAAATAATTTTTTATTTTTAAAAAAACAAACAAAAATTATTAAAAAGATTTTTAACTGTCTGATTTCGATCAAACGATTATATGTAATCGTTGATTACGTAAATACATGTAGTCAGTGATCGCAGCGGATTTATGTTCCATTTTCTTGCCTCTTCTTTTATCTTCTACTACTAGTCTATTTTTTGCTTTGACGAGGGATGATGAAAAATTGAAAATGAATACAACATCACATGGACTCAAAGGAGTACATAGCCATCATTAATATCTTCTCAATATTTAGTTCAATGTAGTGAGAATTTTAGTAATCCAAAAATTAATGTGTTTATAAACAATAGACGTTATTTATTTTATAAATTAATTTTTTAAAATTGAATTAGCGACTCATCCAAATTTTAAGATAATAAACAAAATTAAATTATATAAAAATTTAAATTTAGTACATATTTATTTCATCACTAATCTGAATTGTTAAGTCAAAATCAAACACTTTAGATTCAATTTACAAGAATCAAAATTTAGAGAATCTTCCGATCTTGATATAATTATTTGAATTGTGAGATTGTGTGAAATGCATGATTCCTAATTGCATAATCCAAATTTAATTATACAAAGTGACACATTTTGTGGATGCATACTCCAAAGACTCTACCAACTAATTACATGTCGATAAGTAGATACAAGGAAAACAATATCAATAATTATCATATTTTTCTTCAAAAGAAAAATAATTACAAGATATCCTCGTTAGGTTGAAATAATTAGTAATCAAAGTAAAATGATAATGTAACATTTTAACATAACCAACATAGAGTGAATTTCGATTTTTAATTAGTACGCACTAAAAAACATATATTAGATGATGTCAATCTCTTAAATGGATTGCACGCTGCTACCTCGAGAGAAATAGTCTCTACATTTACTTGCATAAAATATCAGGAAAAATTATTCATTTCAATATATTAGTTTTTTCTTTATTTTCCAAATCTTTGGACCACAGCTGTGGAACAAAAGATTAAAGATAGAGGCATAGTAAGGGACCACTAAATAATGATCTACACATATTATGTCAATATGTATGCATCAAATGCTATCTTAGTTAAAGCAATTAAAAAGTTCATCAAACCCATTACCCTACAAGACTAATCTTGAACATAAAAGGGAAATAGCATATGCAATTTCCAGTGAACATCCAAAAGTGATGTATTATTTTGAACAACCCATATGCTTAGTTCATAGGTAAGGGGGCAAGAGATGGTGGCATCCACTCATGAAATTCTATATCAATGTTAAAATTAAGGAACAAATTGATTTGACTCAAGTGGTTAATAAACTTCAGTTAAAGACGAATTGTTCAAGAGAGTTTAAGTTCGAATCTTGAATGGAACAATTTTTTGGGGGGTTTTATAGATAAACCAAGGGGCATTATAGACTTTTCATTTGGACTATGGGGGTGGGAGGTAAAGGAGGGGGTACACGGTACAATTCTCACCAAAATGAGCCCAAAGGCAGCCCCAATAGTGAAACGGTTTTATTCAAAAATTAACTTTCGAAAATTAGGATCCAATAAAAAGCTGAAAAAATGAGTAAATATAGAAGATTGGATGAACAATCACATGAAAGTAAGAAAATTGGATTTTGTACCCTACAATTGAACTTTTATTCCCTCGTTTAAAAAATTTATCTCTTAACTTACTAAAATACCCTTAAGTATACATTAAAAACTAAAACAAATTCGGAAAAAGTAATTTTCTTTCTCTAAAATTCTCTTACCGAAAATTTCATGAACGAAATTTCCTGTAGTTATTTTTCAATACCGAAAATTTCATAATTTCTGGTATTGAAAAATAACTACGGAAATTTCGTGCATAAAATTTCCGGTACAACATTTAAAAAAATTTACATTTTTTCATTCAATTTTTTTAGTGAGAGAATAGAGGAGCGAAAACACTGTAAAACATTCTTGAGTTCAACCTCCTACAAAATTTAATAAGAGAGCAGCCGTTGAAAAAAAAAAAAGTAACTAATTGGTTGTGAAGTCGACCCATTAAGCTAATAATGCATCCCTTGTGAAATCGAGTAATGATAACAATTACTCGATTTTGTCAGCCAACCTCTCTTGTCCATGATATGATAGTTTCTTGTGACTCAAAAATTTGATCAGTTGTGAATGTTTCAGTCAAATCTATATATAATGGTGTATTTTCCATCCCTATTTCAAAAAAAAGAAAAATCACGTACAAATTTTGAAATTTCCAGTTGAATAAAATTAACTATCGAAAATTTCAAGAATAAAAGTAACTACCGGAAATTTCAAGGCACAAATTTCCGGTAGATTAAAAGTAACTACTAGAAATTTCAAGGCACAATTTTCAGTAGAAGAAATAGTGTACCGAAAATTTTGTTGGCGAAATTTTCGATAGACAATTTATACTACATTAAATTTTGTGGCTTGAAATTTCTGGTAGTGTTAATTTGTATACCGGATTTTTAGGAGAAACAATTTAGTTATTAGAAATTTTGGTGATAGGGTAAGATTTCGAGTAATTTTTTTTTTTTATCTTTGATTGAATGAAAATAAAAGGGACAAAATTAAATTTTTTATATTTTGAGGGGTATAAATCTAATTGTGGGTACAAAATCCAGTTTTCTGTAATTCAAATCTTAGTAAGGCCCAAACTATTGGCCCATTAAGCCCAATTTTTTGCCAGCATTATGAAACCTAGTCCTTGTAAGTTCTTTTTAATCTTTTGTGTTTTCTTTAATTTACATGTTTATCTTCAAAATAGAAAGGCTTAATTGTATTTTTAGTTCTCTACCTTCAACACCTATGCAAATTGGGTCCTCCTTGATTTAATTGTGAAAATTGGGCTCCCAAAGTTTTTCCTCTTTCACAATCAAGCCTCTTTTCTTTGTATCGTCCAAAAACTACATAGTCAATATACGGAAAATGGACTGTAGAGAAAAATATGGTAGAGGGGATTCATATTTTTGTTTTACTCCTCTCACTCCTAAGAGAACGAGATTATAATAATTCAGAATTCAATCGCGAGATAAATAAAGTATTGTTAATATTTGTTCTAGTAAAGGTTCAAACTCATCTACTTCGACCTTCACTGAAACTCATTAACTATTTGAATCCTAACACAAATGATTCATATATGGTTTTGAACTTATTTAATAAGAGTTTGTGTATTACTTGTTTTTACAATCAAAGCAAAAATGGAGAGAAACTATACATAAAAGGAATGAACTTTACTTTCCATTTCTTTTGCAATCATAGAAAGATAATAATGTTACACAAAACAAGTGAACCACTAGACATTTATTTTGAAAGCTTAATACAATAACAGCCTTATTTATTATATGAGAAAATCATAGTTCCAATTCCAAGGTAATCTTCTCAAGCTTATTCAGTATAAGCAACTGAAAATCCTCATGCAGTGTATAGTGTATGACACTGATCTTTTTACAAAGTAGGAGGAATCCATATATAACCATGTGTTTGAACATATCCAGCTTTTTCCAACAATTTATCAGCTTCTGCAGGACCTCTGCTTCCAGGTTTGTAAGGGATTGATTTGAATTCTCCCTTATCAATTCTGTGCAAAAGTGGTGTAAAAATCTCCCATGATGCCTGCATAAGAGATAAATTGCAACCATTAGTGAATCAACAAGACCCTGTTGTGATAATGTATGAAATGGTATATACTGATCTTACCTTTAACTCGTCTCGGCGAACAAAATGTTGCTGATCACCTCTAATTCTGTAAAAGATATTGCAATTTCCGTTATTGTAAATTTTAAGTCTATTTCTTTCAAACAACTGAACTAATGGCTTAGTAATTCATGCAACTCAAGTCTTTCTATTAAAAATGTTATTTTAACATCAATTTGGAACAACAAAATTCGACAACTTCTTAAACGGTTGATGCAGTTCACTGAGTGGTTAATGGGCATATTAAGATTAGAAACTCGTTAACCATCGAAACTTGATTAACCACAAGTTTGAATATTATTAACCACAATTTCAAGTACTCCAACGATATGTAGATTTGAATACTTGAAATTCAAGGTTAATCACGTTTAAATTTGTGGTTAATAAAGTTCACAATAGAAAATTAATGAGTTATGACATCTAATATATCTATTAACCAAATCTAACACTTAATTAATCATGCGTGTAAATTGTGTTAACCATTTAAATAGTTATCAATTTTTTTGTCCCAAATTAATGTTCAAATAACATTTATGTTCTTCTATATACCCTTTAGCACCTTGAAACATGTCATAAACATGATCGAAGAAAAGTAACGTACGTGTCAAGAATTAGACGCTCATAGGCCTCTGGAATGGTAACGCCCTGGTAGCGTTGTATGTATGACAAATCTAGTTCACTTTGAACTGTTGACATCTCCAGTCCAGGTTGCTTGACCTGCACGAGACATCGAACAAGTCAGTCCACTCTAAGAAACATCGTTGAATTATTTGTCGAATTTTATGACTATATCTTGATGAACTTAACATGTACTCATGTAAATTTTTTTCATTATCACAAGATAACAGGCATGATAGAGATAAAATGGTTGCAGAAGATAAGTAGTAAAATTCTCAATCACATTTCAAAAAAATTGATTTGAAACTGTCATGAAAATTATATCTTTGGGATCTGTTTGGATTGGCTTATTTGAGTTTATCTACTAACATAAACACTTGTAAGACTATTTGGAAGAACTTATGGAAACAAATTATGACATGTTCATAAGTTATTTTAGCTTATTTCCATAAACTTTTCAGGATAACTTATGAAAACAACTAATAACTTATATGAAAACAGTTTGACTATATTATCTTTTGTTATAGAAATAGGTTATACATATCAAATGTCCTAATTCCTATACAAAATCATTTTCCTCGATGACGCAGATAGGCGAATTGTCAGTGGATGATCAGTTCAAACAAATGGTAGGATATTTATAGTTATATAGTTATCAGAATGATCAACGTACCGTAAGCTTCATGTACATAGCTTCTGAAGGTTGCAGGCGTATAACAAACTCATTTCTACCCTGCTTCTGACCTAAACAAGAATAAGTATTCAATAAAGTATTCACACAAGTTCTTATTCAAGCAATAGAGAACAATACATGATAGCTACATTATGCTCCTTTTTCAAGCAATAGAGAACAAGTTACTCCTTCGTGCCACTTTTGATGTGATTATAGGTTCTAGAGATGACCAACCTCTCAGAAAAAGAAAAAGATTACTTTCCACAGTGATACGATTCATACCAAATGTTTTTATTCATTCTTTCAACTAGCAGACATTATCTGTGCACTCATTACAATGGACACCAAAACACAAAAAGCATGCAACTAGAATGTCCTAGCATGCATATGCCTTATCTTTCAGTGATGACTTGTATTATACTTATCGGATTCCTCGTCCAAAAAACCTGTATCTGAATCCAATTTCGTACTCAAGATTGGCGAATAGACCAGTGTTTTTAAAATCGGACCTAACTAGTCGGTTCAACTGGTTTAACCTGGAACTGGCCAGTTTAACCTGGAACTGGCCGGATTAACCAAGGTCGGCTCTCAGTCTGTTAGAACTGGATCGAACTTGATTAAACCACAGTTCAACCTAGGTAGGTTCAAATCATTCTTTTTTTTTTCATTTTGTTTCAAAAAACTATATTTTTAATAATATTTTTTTTTATTTATTAGTCATCCGGTTCAACCGACTGAATCAATTAAACTATGATCCAAAGGTCTCACCGGCTCGGTCTCTAGTACAACTTTTAAAACATTGGTATAGACAACAATAGATGCATGATATAAAAACATGTATTGAAGAGAATTCACCCAAGTATCAAAAAAAGGGTACAGTGCCATACACTTGAAAATATCACCAGGAACATCCTTGAACTGAACCCGAATGTCTGCTTTCCTTGAATCTAGGGCTTTCCCTGCTTTTAGTATGAAAGGAACACCTAACACCAAAAAAAAGATTGGTGTGAATATGTCTCAATTATTTGATTGATCAAATGCACCGAAAATATAACAGAGATTATAAAAACTGTATGCATTCAACACAAGCACATACAAGAATAAATCAAAAGGAGGTCGAACAATTTCCTCTAAACCTACAATGCAAATTAATGATTTAGGAAAAAGAATGCTCAAGCTTTTCGCATACCTTCCCATCTTTCGTTGTGTACTCGCAAAATAACAGTTGCAAAAGTCGGAGTGTTTGAATGGTCAGGTACGGTTGGATCATCTTTATAGCCTTCATATTGTCCCAGAACAACCTCATCATCTTTAATAGGAAGTACGGATTCAAGAACCTGCATTTTGTTACATCAACCGGAAAACAATATTGAGGCTAGTTGGAACTCGGATAAAGTTCTGATAATCATAAAAGGGCAACTATTTGGATTGACTTTTTTGAATTTATCTACTGGTAAGAGAACTCGAGAGACTATTTCGAGGAGTGTATGGAAACAGCTTATAAGATGTCTATAAGCTGTTTTCAACTTATTTCTATAAACTCTTCATGATAGCTTACCAAAACAGTTGACATTAGTTTTTTTTTTATAGAAATAGTTAATACATAAACAATTATACAATAAGCATTTAATCTACAAAGTGCCTAAATAAGCTATTTATCCAAATAGAACCATGCCTCTCTGCTACACATGTGAGTATGCATTTATTATAAACAAAAATTAAATAAAAGGAGAGCAAGATGTTGATACTAAGTACTAATAGTATTAACATATATCAGGATTAGAGTGGCTTGAATTAAATGACAGCAGAGGTTAATAATATCCACATAAGTTGAAGGGAAAGAAACAAACCTTCACTTTCTCATCCCGAATGTGCTCAGGCCTGAGAGAAACAGGCTTTTCCATAGCAACCAAGCAAAAAATCTGAGTTTTTCGGAAAACAATAAGATTCACATATTAAGCTCATAAACATCTTGTGTAAAATTATGAAATCATCATAGGGCTAGTTAATAAATATGCCTAATTATGTTATTAAATGTCTGACATAACAAGGTTGAAAAAAATGTATATATTAGAAAACCAAAAAGTGTGTTCAAGTTCATCAAGAAAATATTAAGTTTTGTAATCACTGATTATAATTCATGCAGATTTAAGTGTGCTTATAAGTATTGCTAGGTTTTGTTTGAAACTAGATCCAATGCTTTAAATGAAAAATGAAAGAACTGAAAATGATTTACTATTGTCTGTTAAAAACATAGTAAAACACAAATTAGTTATAAGGTGGCGAAAAAACTTCAAATGGGAGGTCACAGAAAGCAACCAACTAGCCTTTCTTTATTTAATCGTTAAAATGAGTTGTTTTCAAATATTACAAATACAATGCTTAAATATTCAGCACAAAAAATTTAGTAGTTAAGTTTTTGTGCTAATATTATTTTTTGTTTTCAATATTGTAAAGAAGTATTTATTTGACATCATAACAACAAGGTCATATCACCCAAAAAAAACTATTAAACTATATAAATCTATTTCAGTCTAAAATGAAGGCCTCACCTGCAGCAGATGGTTTTGAATTATATCCCGGATAATTCTGTCAAATAAAAATAAATTATATTATTTATTGTGGTTTTCTGATCCTAATAATAGAAAATTATTGCAAAATATAACAACCAACCAACCCCAATCTTATCCCACTAGGTGGAGTCAACTACATGGATCAGAAGATGCCATAGCTCCCTAACTCTTGAGAGTTTGTCCTATATTTTTTCTTGGTCTCCCTCCACATCTAACTATTGAACTATGCCATATCTGGTCAATTCACCTTTATGATGTTTTTATCAGTCTTCTTCACATTTCTACAATGGAACTACTCCAAAAATTTCTCTAATAATTGTATTTCTAATCTTCTCTCATGTGACTACTCAATATTGCTTCATTTTACAACCTATGATTTCCATGACTTGTCATTAGACTACTTTAACGAACAAACTATTAAAAGCATAAAATTACAACACATACCCATACTGGTCAAAATATCCACCCCGGCCTTCAGTTCCAAAATCTTCTCTGAAAACTATCTGCCAAAGGAAAAACAGATAAAAACTCAGTTTAAAATGAGACATATCAAGGCTGAGTGATGCTGTAGCCGAATCAGACAGATAAGATTAATTTCAACACTGCCATGAAACATAAACAAGATTCAACAGATATGATAAAACAAACTATGAAATATGAATTGTCAAGCCAATTAACAGTGCCTTTTCTCTTTCAATAGAATCACTGAACTTTAACCCTCAACCCAATATAACTTTGACAACAGTTTCTCACCTGCACATTATCAATGTTGTCTCGGTTCCATAGAGGCAAGAACAAGCGATTTGCAAAACGAAGTACCAACTGGAACATAAGTCGAACAAAAGTAGATTAGGCAGGGTTTATGAAGTGAGGACGAAGTGTGCCATAATGTGAACAGTCACTACCATATTCTGCACTAATTCCTTTCCCAGGTAATGATCAATACGATAAATTTGGGGTTCTTCGAACAACCCTCCAATCTGGTTGCTGAGTTGCTCTGCAGATTCTAGATCCTTACCAAAAGGCTTCTCGACAACAACACGTGTCCAACCACCAAGATCAGCTACAAAATGGAAATAGATGCAAGCATCAATAAAACATTAGACACTCTAGATTATATACATGGAACGATAGTCCTGGAGGGGTAGCCTAGCTGTATGGGTTGGGACGTTGAACGAGTATTGAGAAGGAGGTCCAGGGTTTGATCCCTGTTGCTAACAAATTCCTCCTCCCCCTAACAAACTAATCACTAACATTTGTCTATCAAAAGAAAATAGGAATGGTAATATGAAAAGCTAATTAGTAAATTTGACTTGTTAATGCTAACATATATGTTGTTAAATGAAATGAGGCTAGAGAAACTTGAAACGCTAGATTTTGTTTTGATTCTATCTATCTAAAAGACTTTAAGGGTCTATTTGTTTTTTAACTTCAAAAACCAGAATTACAACACAACTGCACGTAATTATGTAGTGGATCCAAAATCTAAGCAACAAATTTCAATAACTGGAAACAGCTATCTGATACACCAACAGCAGTGACTTCAATTCAGCTCCAGGTTCATCGAGAAAAAGATTTCATGGAAAGCATATAAGTAGTCTAGATTTTAGTTTTTACTTTGAAAGGAAATAAGAGCTTAAAGTGGATTCTGAAGGGCATTCCTAGACTAGTTGACTAACTACGAATTATTCCTCGCTAGTGTTATGACTCATATACAAGGTTTATCTTTATTTTTCCTCATTTAAGATCTTCTAAAAACATTTGCAACCAAATGTTAAAAAATCATCTCAAAAACAAAGGGATGATTAAATCATCTTACATTTATTCATGCAACTAGTCTTGATCATCTTGCTAACCGATGGATATACTGAAGGAGGAAGTGCAAGATAGAAAAGCCGCCGAGAAGAGCCCTCTGCAGTATTTGTTTTAGATTCATGCTTGGAAATCTCTTTATCCAACAAACGAAAATCGTCCTCAGAATCATAAGAGCCACTTACATATTTGATCTATAGGGAAAATATAAAAATAAAAAGAGAGAATGATCATTTGATTAATTATAAGATTATTTTTAGCGAGAAAATTGCATTTATAATAATGAATCAATGCGGACAATGCTAACCAGATGCAAAAACTTCGATACAATCTCCAACTTTTCAGGGGAAGCATCTTTGGCTTTAACAAGATAGCTGCATATCAAATCACAAGAAATTTCGTATCATTTATTATCTTATAAACAGGTAAACAAGTAAGGATAATATATACCGCTCTGGACTCAAATATAAGCAAAAAAGTTATCATATTTGGTGGACCAAAATATAAGCAAAATTAACTAATTTTACCCTATTTAATGCTATTATTATCAAAATATCCTTCAATAAAACAAGTTCTAATACAAAATTAAATGAAGTTAACTATTATTCTTATTAAGTGTATAATTAGTTACTTTTACTTAAAATGGAGTCCGGAGGGAGTACATGCTAGTAAGATATCATGAAGTATGTTATAAAACAACTATAAAAGAAGCAGCAAGAAAACCTCACCCATGTAAGCGGTTTCTCAATTCTTCATCAGAGATTTTTGTTCTTGCATAGCCAAAAATACAAACTTCATTTGCTAGTAGGAATCCCTGCAAGTAAAGCAACCAAAATTTAGAAAAACTTTTGGTTCCTATTAGAAACAGACGTCTTTTAGAAAATATTTCAGGTAAATAGATGAATTAGGAACAGATATTGACTCGGATTATCAAGTAGAAAAACAAATACCAAAAACTAACAACAAAAGCCTTTGGAACTAGGCTATGCAAATACATTGACACCGTTGTATTATGTCATAAACCAAATTGTTCTGCGATATCAATTAAATTCAAACCTTTTTTAATGATTTGACTAAGAATTCACGTTTAGATATAAACTCCACCTATGCTCTTCTTTGTTGTAAATGTTTACATAACTTGACCCAAGTCAAGATTAACAAATCTTTATGACATGTACAATATATGAAAAGGGAAAATAAACAAACCAGTGCTTGAATAGAATTAACAACATTCTGAAACACATTCCATTAAGGGTGTCTCAATGGTCCATCAATAGTTCAATCATCATCTATAGATTCTATACTATATCAAATACCACTTTTCTTAATCAAGTAATTGGGTTCAAGTGGTTAATATTAAGCTTCAATTAAGGATGAATTGTTTGGGAGAACCCGAGTTTGAATCTTGGCTGAAACAATTTTTGGTCAGGCTTTACTTACCTCTCGGCTGAACTCTAGATGAATGGGGTCTCATTCTCATGAGAATCAGAGGGTTAAAACCAAAAAAAAATACACTTTTTCTTTTTTATTTTGCTTTCACACATTAATTCACATGATTGATGATCCACACTGATACTTCAATCAGATTGAAAGTGTGACTAATGTTCGACATGTGTCAGTATCATTCTTTACATTCAAATGATTACATTCAATCACTTCTATTTTTTCAAATTATCACTAGTGTCTATGTTAGTATCACTAAGATGTTACCGTACCTGCTTGTACAAGTTGAAAAGTGCTGGAAATGTCTTCTTCTTAGCAAGATCACCAGAAGCACCAAGCACAACAATTGAGAGTGAACCAGTTTCAGATCCAATTTCATTATCTACTGATAGAGGAGAATCATCTTTTAAGCTAGATCTTTGCTCACAATGCCAACAATCACTTGTTCCCATCCTCTAGCACTACCAAAAATCTTGTAATACAATATAATCCACAGAACCTTGTATCTGTTATAATATATCAATCAAATATGTTAGAATCAATCAAATTTCAACATAAATAATCTTGTATCCTACAATAACATTAATAAAGACTTGGATCATTCTCTCTCTTAATCTAATAGTCTACACCGACAGCAGAAGATCCAAATCTATTAATATTTAATAACAAAAACTAAATTGCAAAAAATAGAAAACTTGCATCCTACAATAATATTAATAAAGACTTGGATCCTCTGCAACCATTTCAGAAATTTTCTCTATCTTAATCTAACGACCTGGAGTCAGATGCAGAGGAACCAAGTCTAATAAACTTAATTCAAAAAAATGATAAATTTCCAGAAAAAAAGTTAACATTACCACTAAAAGTTTGAAACCTAATTTCACCAATATCAAGAACAATAATTCATAAAATATTATATAATACCAATCAAACAAACAAAGTGCTTAAAATTTAAAATTAAAACTTCAGAATTCCCATCAAATCATCATATTCGTCATAATGATTGTAAAAGTTCAAATTTAACCTAAAAATGTAAAAAATAAAATAAGATAATAATGAAGAGATTGAAAATTACGGTAGTAAGGTTGAAAGTGAAGAAACCAAAACCTTTGGAAGAGTAAGAAATTGGATGATTTAAGAAAAGAACAGGATCCTAAGTAGCTTTATTTTTAAGGTACGAAAATGGAATAGTTGGTTGAGTAGTTGAACAACTTCAGCGTTTTGGAGTCAATAGTTGATAGAGACACAACCAATTTAAGTCCACCAAAGTGTTGCAAATTACAATCCAATTTTAAATTTTCCCCCGACTTCTCTTTGTGCCCCAATTATTGTCTTTTTTAGGGTATGTCCCAATTATTGACAATAATTGCTTAACTGGTTTGAAACCGAACTGTATGGTTCAATATATTTTGAGGGATTTAATTAATTGTAGTTTTGTTTTAGTCGTTTAAGTAGGGATAGCAACACAGGAGCATAAACATATTTAATATTTTTTTAAATATTATAAATTATAATTTTTTATATATAGAAATATAATTTTAATATTTTTTATTTTATTACATTAATTATAGTAAATGTGATTTTTAAATTTATTATTTTATATATATAGAATAAGTGTGAGTGCGAGTGTCAGACGAGAAAAATCGAACCAAAGACAGATATAAGACTTAAATTTCATATTCAATGAAAAAACGAGGGCGTATGCTGGGGCAGATTTTGTCCGACTAGTCAGAATATTCGATGGTATGGATTGCATGTTTGATTCAATTATTTATTTTAATAATAATCTAATTTGATTAGGAGTGCAGACTGAGCTTCGGGACATAGTGACTACGGCCACCCCAAAATCTCGAATAATTTTTAAAATAACTCAATTAGTAATTACATTACGCATTTCTCTCTATCTTCTCTCTATCTTCTCTTTATATTCTCTTTTTCTTATAGAGTTGATAAATTTGAAAAATGAATAATTATTAATTGTGATAAGGTTGTGAAAATCAAATTATATAAATCTATCCATGGTTTAATATATGTTAATTGGTTGTGATAATTGTGACTAAACTTGAAATGACATGTGTTATTAGATAGGTTAATTAATATTGTTATTGTGGTGTTTGTTGTTGTAATTTTGAGTTCTATAATAAGTGTATTTTATGAGTTGAATTGTGATGGTTAGGTTATCCTTATCGAGATGTATGTTTGAGTCTAATATATGAAGATAACATGCTATGTGCATCTTTTCTTGTTACATGAATTAATCTAATCAGATGACATGCATCATGTAGATTGGTACGTGAATCTCAGTGTATTGTAGATTGATACGTGTATATTGACTAAAATTGATTTTACCTAATTTTTAATTATAAAAAATGTCAATCAAAATTTAATTCATTACCTCTCTACAATAAGCGATAAGAGCTTAATCATCGATATATATTTATAAATTTATAACTTCAAATTCTTATATATAATAAAATATTATATTTTTTATTTATCTATTAAAAATTTATATTCAAATGTTTTAATTAAAGATCCGTCGCTGTTTCTTTATGTCATATTTGGATTTTTTAATAATAATCTAACATGGAAAGATTGGTTAAAAAAGTGTAACAGAAGACCAAATTTTCCCTTTATTGAATTTCTATATTTTCAGACAAAATACATATTCATATTGTAATCCTTTAAATTGTTTAATTTAATTATATCTATTATTTTAAATTATTTTGTCTCAAATTGTTCCTTTCCATTCATGTTATATTTACACTGTTACTCTTTAACACATTTTATTGAAAAATTCGTGGTCCCTTAACTTAATTTCGGTTAACGATTTAGTCATTTATCTTCTTTTTTTCCCGATTTGATCCTTTATGTTTTTAAATAATTTCAGCGTTACCTTTTAAGTGGGGATCCGTTAAGAAAAAGTTAAAAAATCCCTCATCTAAATCATTGTATATGTTCATCAAACTTCTAGGAACGATTGTCACTGATCTGAAGTGATTCATAGCTTCAGTTTTAACAAATCAATTCTACTACTAAACTTATAACAAACTTTGAATATTTTTCTGAAATATTTCCAAAACATAAAGAATTATTTTTTCTGAACACGGAGGATGGATTTTTTTAACTTTTTCTTAACAAAATCTCACTTAAAGGGTAACACTGAAATTATTTAAAAACATAAATGACCAAATCGGGAAGAAAAAAAAGGATAAATGACTAAATCGTTAACTGAAATTAAGTTAAGGGACCACGAGTGGTATTTAGCCAAAATAAAAAGACAAAATGACTTCATAAATCATAATAATAGAAGGCAAAAGTAATTTATAAAATCACCCGTATAATTTGTCATATAAAATAATTTACAATAAGAGAATATACAAATTAAACTCATTTGTAATGATGCCGGAAATCCGACAATAGATAATGTGGTATATATACAACTTGACTTTATAGATTATATGGATAATATAAAATAAAAAAATTATTTAATTATACATCTAAATTGTTACCATTATCGGTCTTTGTTCATTGAAAAGATTTTTATAATAAATTTAATTTTTATATAAAAAGTTTCATATTGTAATCTATTATAATTAATTATGTCTATCATAATTAATCATGTTCTTGATTTTAAAGATGATCAAAATAAAAATTAAATATTTTTATTAATTCAACGATTATGACTACTTAATAATATAAAATATTTTTATATTATTAAAGTATACAAATTAAATTTTTTATAATAATAAATCCAATATAAGACCGGATTCGGTCAAAAAAAATAACAATAAATTCAATAAACAATTTGAAACTATCTAAAAAGAGAAATTGAAAAAAAGCAAGGGAGTGGGTTGGTGAAAACTTTAAATTCATCGACAAGCTTTAGCACTTTGCACTTTTTAAAAGATGAAATATCATCATTATTATGGCGGCTTTTAGATGAGAAAGTGTCGTGTGATCTATAATGAGCATCACGGTTTAATGTTAAATTAAATAATTTAATGTGTATGTATTAACATTCTACAATAATTTTATACATAGTCTTGATTAAGATATACCCTATATAAAAAAATGGTTATCTCGTAAATATTAAATTTGAATTCGAGATCTTCCAAAAATGTGATAGTGGTATGAGTTCTACATAAATACAAAACATTCAAAATACGGTACAAGACACAAATGATTATAGTAATTGTGAATAAGTAGTTATTTATTTTGACTTTTATGTTTTTTTCTTCAATGTTATCTAACAACAATTTTAGTTCCCCGTGTTCATTTTCTTTGTAAGATCGAAATTAAAAAATATCACCACGTGAAAAATGCCCTTTT
>JBBPBP010009778.1:4616997-4638075 GCA_037974735.1 Cicer chorassanicum | reverse complement strand
AAATCTTCAAATAAACTCATATTTTTATTTTTATATTTTTGAATTTTTGTAACAAAATTAAATAGAGGACCAAATCGGAAATAAAGAAAAAATAAAAGACTAAAATATTATCTGAAATTAAGTTAATAGACCGCATGAGTGCAAAAAAAAAATACTAAATTCAACATTATTTTTCCTTTTTATTTGAAAACAGGAAAAGTCTATGTAAGAAACTTTGAAAATCTTTTGGATTTAGCATTATACACTCACAAATTAAGATCCATATGCAAATTAAAATTAGCCATACCTTTGTACATAAAAACAAAAAAAAACAAAAAAACATTGAATTCCCCTTTTTTTAAAAAGAAAAAAAAAAAGTCTATTTAAGAAACTTTGGAAGAGAAAATAACTAAACTATGGAGCAATCTTTAATGATACATTCACTAAATTAAGATCCATATGACAATTGCCAACATGATGAAAGTTAAAATTAGTCACAAGTAAAATCACCAAAATGAACCACTTGTACATAAATACATGCTTAGAACCAGGAAAATTCCCTGCATCAACCCAATCACTGTGATATCACATTTTCAGCCACTTTGGCTTAACAAGCTTTTTCTCGGCCGGTTTTCGTTCTTCAACAGCAGGAGATTGTGTGGCAGGCTCAGCAGGCACCTGTGCCGATTGTACAGGATCGGACGGCTGACCTTTATCATTAGCAACATCCAAACCCTTCAAGGACATGACCTCTTCTAGTAGGTAAGGGCCATCATGGTTGTTATCACCTAAGTATCACAATTACATCAAGTTATTAATATATCAAAGAGCTTAAAGGACCAGGTTCAAACTCTGACAGAGGAGAAAATAATAACATAACATCTAATATCTAATATATATACACACACCGAAGATCTTATCAACGTCAAAGTTATTAGAGCTTCTTCTCACTTAGCCAAGAATTTTCAATTATAGCTTATAGAATGTACGTAGTCATAACTAATTATAACAATGTTATGTTTTCTATTATACAAATAATAAGTGAATTTAAGCAAAATGTCATTTATATTGCTCTAATCCTTCATACTTAATTTAGAAAGCATCACAATAGCAAACAGTTTCGTAATGACTGATATTCACAATGAAAGAAGACCTTAATATGTTTCTAACAAATGTAAAGGAATCTTTTAGATGAGACAGTTGAAACAAATTCCTCAACTAAGTTGACTATAAAATAACAAAGTGAGACGTGTTCTGGAAAATGATTCTCACCTTTTGAAACATCGTATGAAAAGTACACAATGGCACCAGGACAGAATCCAACGGTATAGAAGTCTTGAGAGAAGTCTTTGATCAGCTTCTTGGGAGGAGTAGTGTCTACATTATAAAGAAACCATGTGATTCAGTTAAAGTTCAGCACACAATCAAATCAACTTTCAAGAGGATGAAATTTTCTAATTCATATCAAAAAATGGTGATGGTGCTTAGGCACGCCAATCGGATGGTAGATGAGTTGCTATGAATTAGGGAGCATTTTGATAAACAGCTTAATTAAACACTTATTAAATAAGTGTTTATCATGAGAGTTTATGTCATCAATGCTTAAAGTCAATAAGCTATTTGTGTTTGGATTTAAACGTCGAAAAGCTATTTGCGTTCTCAAGTTTTGTTTTCACTGTACAAATCAAATTTGGGGTGAAAGAAAATCAAAGAGAGGGCATGAGTAAACTCTGCATATGTTGCTTCCCTAAGCTATGTCAAAAAGTTCAAATAAAAATAAGCTAAAAACAACTTATGAGCTACGAAGCACGGACACCACTGCACAAGCAAATACTATTCAAATAAATCATATACAGAATATCAATATGCTTACATAAACAAAACGGCTTCTCTGGTTGCGCAATCACTTTATTAAGGAGATCAATTAAACTCTGGATGGTTTCTGATGGGTGAAAGGTAGCTTCCAATGTGTGATTATCAGGGAACCGAACTCTAATCACAGACTGAAAACAAGATCAAACCAAAATGAAAATATTAGTTCACTTCACCCCACCCCTTATTGATCTGATTAATTTTAATATTCATGAAAATAAAATAAGAAGGCAGACAGTACTTTGGTTATTCTTGACCTGCGAGCTGCCTCCTCAGCTTCTCGGAGTTTTCGAGTCTTCAAGAATTTATCTGTACATAACACAGTTAAATATAACAATGTCATGAATAGGGATATTTTAAAATATGGTGGTACTAATATCATGTAAACGGTGCAAAAAATAGACTATCAATAAGCAACAACATTATCATTTATTCTTAGCACTTCATCAATTCAATCTTATAGTATTAAATAATCAGTTTTTTATCAATAAATGGTTATTATTAGTAGTTAATTTATTCAAGTTGTCAATATCTGTATCATATCGTATATCTTAGGCTAAGTTATACGGAAAAAATGAACATAAACATTAGGATCCATCTTACCTTGCTTTTTAGTAGCCAAAATTTTGTAATAATCTTCAGCAGTAAACTCGTAGAACTCATCAGTCTCCTCTTCTTTCCAAATACCAACAAGAAATATAAGCTTAATCAGTATACAGTATATAGATTATTATATACCGAGAGAAACATCGACACCTGAAATTCTAATTGCCCATTTATCAAAGGGCCTAAAGAACGTCAAAGCTAACTTGCTAGTACCTTTGTTAGTTGCAGCATTTAGTGATGAAGAAAGTGATAATGTTTCAAAAACACGAATCTCTCGTCCAAATTGTTCATGCATCTTCGCAATTGTTTCCTGTTGCCAATAAAACATGAACGGTTAAAAAACAAACGGAAGCTCGGGAGAATAAATTAGAAGCCATGCTGATGCTTAACTAAAATAAATAGTATTAATGTAAGTGCAAAGTGCAAGGGATGAAGGGAAGTAAATTTCAAGTTTCAACTAGAAAAAATAGCATTGGAAGTGGAATAGTGCTATGATATGATGCTTCGCAAATGACCAAATATAACAGTTATTCAACTCTACACTTGTACAATTATCCTTGTTTATGAACAAAATTCATCTGACCAAACCCGTCTATTAAATTTTAGTGCACAGTGACTCATCAGCTAAGAGATATGAATGAAAATAGATAATGCAAATGACATAGAGAAAGAAACAGAATGAATAACATATAACCTAATAACCTAATGTATACATATATGCCTTGAAAAGAATTTCAAGTCATCAGAAAATAGCTAAGTGTTGTAATGAATAAATTTATCAAAGAAATCAAGTGGTTAAACTTAAAAGTGAATTTTTCATAATCAATGCTTTCCGATTCACACATTGGTATAGTATAATATAGTTTGGTTTTGTTTGACCCTTTACTTCAACCACATCAACAAAAAGGTTAAGTTTTTATGTACAATGTTTTTGGATAGCAAAGATAAAAAGAACAAGAAAAACAAATCAAGAAAACCACCACACAAGATTAAAACTTGTTGACTCAAGAACCAACTCATTACACTTTTTTCACACATCAATTACCCTATTTCATTACACATAACAATTACCCTTTTTGTAGCACATTAACAAAAACTAGTTCATTTTACCCTAATTCTTGAAAATTAAAACTAGTTAACTCAAGAACCAACTCATTCATCTTTTCTACTACACTTTTTCACACTCTTCTTGTTGCACATGTCAATTACCATATATCATTACACGAATCAATTACCCTCTTTTTAACACATTAACAAAAAGCAACTCAAAATCAAATTGTTAACCCAAGAACCAAATAATTCATCTTTACTACTACACTTTTTCACACACTTCTTGTTGCACAAATCAATTACCCATTTTTTAACAAAAAGCAACTCAAAATCAAAACTTGTAAACTCAAGAACCAAAAACTAATTCACCTTTTCAACTACCCTTTATCACACTCTTCTTGTTGCACAAAAATCAATTGCCCAAATAATTCATTCCATTTTTGTTATTTCAAAATTGAATCTCAAATTCCTATTACTCATTCAACACATATCAGTGTCAATTCACAAATAAACAAAAATTCAACAAAATTGTGAAAAAAAACATGAAAATAATAATCTGTAAATTGAAAACCCCTCAAATGGAAAAAGGGGATATTTTTAGGGTTACCATAGAATAACGATTGTTGATGAGTCTTCTCCTTTTTGATGTGAACGAAGGATCGACTACCATAGAGAAAGAAATGAGATCGATTAAGGAAGGACCGAAAGTGAGAGTCCAATTTTCGTACGTCTAATTTATGTATATATATTTTGGCTCTAATATCATAAAAAATCTTTTTTCTTTAATTCAGATCATAAAAATCCTTTTTTTTTAAGTCAGATCATACAAAATCTTGATATATATCATAAAAAATCTTAGAGTTTAGATATATATCTAAAATAAATTACACACTTTATATTGGAAGAAATATATTATACAAACTTCTAATAATATATTGGATCAGAGAACATAAGTCGACGAGTCTTTGTGGTGGAAATATATTTAGTCGGTGCAAAATGGGGGTAGGGGATTAATTCATGGGTCATTTGTTTATGATAGTAGAGATGAACATGACATCATATGAAAAGATCAATGGGTAAGCAGATAGACCGTATGTGTTAAGATGATAAACTGTTTTAATTCAATTATAAATAAAAATGTATCTGTGTATGATATGTTTACGAGTGGAGTTGGGGAGGGTGGTGGGGGTTGGTCGTGGATGCATAATCTTTTTCAATGGGAAGAGGAGTTGTTTAGGTAATTCTATGTTGGCTAACTTTTCTATGCAGAATCACAAATTATACAGATGGTCATGAAGTTGAGTTGTTGGAGATATTTATTTGTTTGTTGTCTGAGAATAACTGAGACGTCGACTTGTGCCTCGTGGAATAAAGCGGTCCCTTTGAATATCTATTTTGCCTAGAGGCTTTTGATGAGTCGTGTACCAACAAAAGATAATTTGTCTCATTATGGAATTATAAAATGGAACATGTGCTTTTTGTGCGTTGGAGCTTGTGGCGTGGACAAATCGACATCTCATTTTTTATTGTGATTCCTTTGGTGGTTTAGGGATCCTAGTGTTAAGGTGGTTGGGTATTACTTGTGTGGCACTTTTGTCGCACACTCAATGTTTTTGTGAATTGTTTACAGGTGTCAAATGAATTAAGGATAAGTTAGTTCTCATTTGGACCATCTGAAACACACGAAATGGTGTGATTTTTACAAACAAGCAATTTTCAGGTTACTCAATTGTTCGACCAAGTGAATATTTTATAATGGTAGTGGTTAAACAAGAATAGTGATTTTCAATATATTTCAATTAGCAGGGACAACTCATCTTGGTTGTCTGGGGTTTGTGGAGTAATTTGAGTAATTGTTTTGGTTTTTGTAGGGGTTGGCTTCAATTTAGGCTTAGGTTGGTCTTTTTGATGTGCGTTGTATTAATAATTTTGGTTTAGACTTCTTTTGGTCTACTTGGAAAGCAATCCTTGTGTTTTGCATTTTTTAACATATTTTATTGGCTTATTCAACAACATAAAATCAATCTAAAATCTTATTGTATTCTTATTTGACAGATTGGCGACCATTTTTATCATAACACCATTTAAAATGGTTTTCACTGTGCATATTAGTGATAGAAATCCCAAAAATATGATCAAAATCATGTTAAATGAGGTCATTAACAATCACATCATTTCTCCAACTTTGATTGCTTTGTCAATTCAATATGCCAAATAGAAAATAACGGTGTTTGGATTCTAATTGGACAACATTGTCATATCATTTTAGGAAAGAATCCAATTGCCCTTTCATATTTCAATATTCCATATTTCAATATGTAAACCATTGGTAATAGATTAACAACCATCCTTTTGAGAACTCAAGAAGACTTGACGATACTTCTCCAAATGAAACTAAAGTTGTGACCTATCTTTGCATAAAAGAAACGACAATGAGGATAATATTTAGCCATGTGTTATCGTAGCTGTGATCAGTTGTAGAAAGAGACGGTTAGGGTTGAGCAAAACCAATTGATCCGACCAAACCTGAGTCACTTGAATAGACCATTTGATACACAAGGAGGGTTACGATGGGTCATGAGTCACACGAGTTTGCAAAAGTGAATATGTTTGGGTTTGAATGGTCGGATGCAGATGAGGGAAAATATACTCTCGATTATCCAAATCCGATCGTTTCACTTAAAACTCTAGATACAAAATCTCGAATTTTTAGGATGAGTCTATTAGTCTCATTTAGTCATTACATCACTGGTATGATAAATGAACTACTTGACAAAAAAATTAGTAAAGTATTTACAAAAACATTGAAAGTTCAATATGTTTTTTTTAAGAAATTATTTTTGAAAAATAAATAAACAAAAAGTCAAAGAAAATTAACATCCCAATAAGAAATTAAAAATCTATCATCTGGACCAACCCACTCGCATGACCCACAAATTCACACTAACCGAACCCCCGCTTAAATCGATGTAAAAACTAATTGAAATTGATCCTATAATTTGTAGGCTCCATTTTGGATGGCATAGAAAAATTGAGCTTGAACCCACCCATAGTCGACTGATGCTCAACCCCAGTGACCATAAAAGGTAAAAAAAGGTGGTCAATAGTTAAAGGTGGTGGTCGGTGGTTAGAGCTGTGTAGTCGATGGTGATGGTGGTCGGTGATGACGACAATGGTGGTGATGGCCGATGGTTGTTAAAGTAGTACTTATGTCTAAATTGGTGGTGCCATGTTAATTTTAAAACAAAAATAAAAATGATCGAACCATTTTTTTTTATTGAGTTTTATGAAAAAATTGTTTTTAAATTAAATAAAAAATCAATTCAATCGTATTGTTCCCAAAGAAAATCTTATTTTGAATTAACTTTAAAAACCAAAAGCTCACGACCACTCGTAATGAACTTTTAATTTCTTAAATCGAAAAATATCAATTAGTATAATTATTTTTTTAAACAATTAATTTAATACTTAAAAAAAATACTTCTCTAATGGATATCGATCAAATCAATAAAATAAATATTATTATAAAAATAAATAGAACATATACATCGATTTTATTAGTCTTTAATTGCATCAAAATATATATAAAATCTTTAAAATTGAACTGTAGATTAAAAAAAAAACTAAATTAATTGATATATTTTTATCTACGAAACTAAATTGTTATTTTGTAAATAATGTAATAGAGATATATTATCGATATATTTAATTAAACTATATAATATAATATATTAAATAATTATAATTACACAATCATGTAAATATCGTTGCACCTCATTAAAACTATTTTGTAAATAAGGATTAAATTGATATACTGTGACACAATTTTAATTAACAACTAGTATGTTTATTTACTCATAAGAAAATTCTAAGCAAAACGACAACAAGTCGTGCCCCGGCAACGATCGGCAAAGTCTGCTAGCTACTACACCCACTACCCTCCAAATTCAAAAATCACCCCTTCCCCTTTTCAAATTACGGTGTCGTTTCGCAATTTCAAAGTAGATATAAAGAATTAATCGGAAGTTGTATTTTGTTTGTACACTATAATAAAAATATTTAATAAAAAATATCAATAATTTTCATTAGAAGATAATCAAAACAATGTTTCATTTAAATAATTTTTAAATTGTAATATAATTTTCTGAACCGGTAAAAAAATAGATATTTTGGACATGAAAATAAAATATTTATTTTTTAAAAAATGATTATTTTGAAAAATAACAGGTAAGAAACGGATTTCAAATTGAAAAATAAAAAAGAAAACACAACACAGTTGCATCTCACACAACAGAGCAAAGAGGATCAGAGAAAGAAAGAACCGAACCGAACGAAACGAAACGAATCGAAACACAGAGAGAGAGAGAGAACAAAGAAGAAGAAGAAGAAGAAGAAGAGAGAGAAAGAGAGAGAGAGATAGAGAGAGAGAGGGGAATGACGATGGACAGAGAGAAAGAGAGAGAAATCGAGCTAGAAAGTGCAATGTACACAAACTGTTTGTTATTAGGTTTGGATCCATCGATTATCGGAGTTGGATCATCGAATTCAACTCCTCGTGTTGGAGCATTCCGTCATTCAAACCCTAAATTAGGAGAACAGCTTCTCTATTTCATTCTCTCTTCTCTTAGAGGACCAATTCAATCTTCAAAAGTACTATATCTCACTATTCAGGATTTTGATATTAAGTTTATTCTATGATCTGTAACTTTAACTTTTTTTGTTTTTGTTCTCGATCTTTCAGGATTTTGATAAGGTTTGGCCGATTTTTGATTCTGCACAATCGCGTGATTTTCGTAAGGTATGGATTTGTATATATATATATATATATTTTTTAATTTGAAATTGAATTTGAGTTCGAATTTGAATGAATTTGGTGGAATGATTTTTTGAACGGTGTGATGTGATGGAATGTGTTTGGTAGGTTGTGCAAGGGATTATTAGTGAGCTTGAGTCTCAGGGAGCACTTCCTAGAAGCAATTCGAGAGTTTCTTCACTTGCTACTTGCTGTGGACCTAGGTTGGTAATGGTATTCTAATTTAATGTAATTGTTAGTGGTAGAAGGTTAAATGTTTGTTAGAGTTTGTAAAACATTGATTTTGGTTTTTAATAATTTATTGATTGTTTTTTTAGAGATTTTTAAGAAAAGCAAAAGCTGTTTTGTGTTTGTATGTTGTAGTGAAAATAATTTTTTTTAAAAATCAGTTATAAAAAATGATTTTTTTTTGTGAAGCTACTAAAAATAACTTCTCTCGATTGAAACTGTTTTTTAAATTATTTTTAGATTCTGAAATGCTGTACTTTCAATAATGGTTTTTTACAAAAAAAGTTGTAACAAGGGGCCTTAAGTTGATTTGTTATCTGTGCTTGTTTTGTAGTTGAATGTTTTTCCCCTCTTGCGTGTACGAAATTTCAGGGAAATAGGGGAAATCAACTTTTACACTGATGTTTAATGAGAGTCTAGTGTTTGAGTTATTTTTAAAATGTGGTAAAAAAGTGGACTTATGTGACAATTTATGATTAGTTCTCATTAGGGTGTCAGTGTAAAATTAATATACATTGACAATGCATCTCCATTAAACTATTTTATACTTTAGTTTTAGTATATAGGTAGATTTGTGAGTTGTTGGTCGAAAGGATTGAAGTGCTTTTGTAGTTAGTGAACAGATATTGAGTAGTCAGTGAAATTCGTGGATAGTTAGTACTGAATAGATTATAGAACTTCTGCATTTAGCAAACTACTTGGAAGATGGGTGTACTGAGTAACTGGAACTTTACCTCCTAGAAAATTTCAGAAAATAAGAATATTTTTCTTGTGATGTTTTATGATAATGAATATTGGGTGGTAAAAGAATTCAAAAGAGGATAAGCTGAGTGTTGTATTCATGAGAATATTTTGGTAGATTTGTGGACATATAGAACAAGATAAGATTGAGAGTGAATATACAAGGTAAGGATTGACCCTATCTAGGAAAATATGGTAGAATTTTGGGTGAAGTAGTTAATCATGTGAGGCAAATGCCAATAGAAAGTAGAAACCCAACCTAGTAAGATGTATTGGTTAGATGGATGATAGTCTGATTATTTGAGGAGAGACCAAGAAAAATGCTAAGTGAAACCATTAGAAATGACTTAGATCTAAATGGTTTTTCCAAAGAGGAGTTGAACCACCGTGGGAAAAGGCTTCTATTGTTGTTGTTATATTTGAATTGGATGAGGTAATCTCATGTGGTTAGCTGGTTACAGAAGCTCAATGTCTGGATTCTGTTAAAGCCTCTAAAATTATTTGAATGTACATATTGGTGTAGGTTTGTTGAGCTTTTGTGGCAACTTTCTTTGCATGCTTTACGAGAGGTTCATCGACGGACATTTACTTCTGACATAGCATCTAACCCACTGCCCATGCCATTGACTGATGTAGCATTCTCACATGCAGCTACTCTACTTCCAGTTACAAAGGTATTAGTGATAATCCATTAAACTTTAGAAAAGGATGAATTGACTATCATTATTTTCATGTGTCATTGTAATAATTGCAACACTTATGAGGAGTTTGGTTTGGCATGTTTTCCACGGAAAGAAAAAATTGTCGGTTTGAATTTTTAGTTTTATATTAAGTGTTGTTTATGGTAATGCACAAGCCTTAAGAAAATTATTAATTGCCCTCATTTCCAATGTAAAATAATTCCGTTTTTACTAAAATGTCCTTGTAATAGGGGTTAGGTGGACTGACTGATTAATGCAGTGTAGTTGAGATACAAGTAAATATGGATGTTATTGGAAAATGTAATTAATACTCTTTCGAAATTATAAAATGACAAATAATTTGAGACAACAAAATATTGAGAACAAGATACTTAATATGAGAAAGAGGGAGTAATTGTTTCTAAGACCTTTGATGTGGTGCAGAAGTATCAATACCTCTTTTACTTTGACCATTTCCTCAGCAATTCATTATCATATTGCTCATCATGATCATAAAAATGTTAAATATATTTTTATTTATTTTTTCTTATTGGTTTTTCTTTCATGTTCTTATGTGGATAAGCTACTTTGTCTTAAGTAACTCAGTTGAGTCTTTGGTCTTTAACAGGCAAGAATAGCCCTTGAAAGAAGAACATTTTTAAAAAATGCAGAAATGGCTGTGCAACGGCAGGCTATGTGGTCTAATTTGGCTCATGAAATGACTGCTGAATTTCGTGGCTTATGTGCTGAAGAGGTGCATCAGTAGCTGAAGTTTATTTACTATATTTATTTTAGATACAGTACATATTCCCTTTCCCCATCAAGAATATTGAATATTCGTTATGCATCGTTCTCTGAAGCGTTTATTATATTGTAAAACCTGAATTCAGGCTTATTTGCAACAAGAGCTGGAAAAACTGCACGACATGAGGAATAAAGTCAAATTGGAAGGAGAACTCTGGGATGATCTCGTATCCAGTTCGAGTCAGAATTCCCATTTAGTTTCAAAGGCTACTCGTCTATGGGAGTCTTTATTAGCTCGGAAAAGTAAGTGCAAAAATTAATGTTTTGCTCCCCCTTTGCATTTGTCTAGTGAATCACGTAATTCCAGTATCTTGTTTTAAGTTTGATTTGATTCATCAAGTATGGGAATTGGGAAGCTAATTAATTATAAGTTTCTGAGGTTGGGATTAGTTATAAGCTAATAATATTTTTCTCTCTTCTTATTGTACTCTAACCTGCACATGTCATTTTTCTGTGTTTAGCTATGCATAAGTGCTGATTTTCGAAGTCAATTTTGACTTTATTAATTCTTAAATTCTCATTCTGTTTTTGCACCTAGAAAGTGCCTTTGACAAAACATTGGTATTGTCATCCTCTCAATTTAAGATATTAAGGTTCAACACTTTATCTGCCCACCACCTACAATCATGGCTCGTTCTTTTATTTTATCTCTTTAAAATTGTTATATTAAGAAAGGCTGGCTAGTAATGATATTTAAGTTTTGTCAATATTAATGTACAGGTCAACACGAAGTTCTTGCATCGGGCCCTATTGAAGATTTGATAGCTCATCGGGAACATAGGTAATGTAGGATGTAGCTTACCTTGCCTTTCCAATACCTGTAGATTAAATGTTCTGGCTAACATTTTTGTACATAAATTTCAGGTACCGAATCTCTGGATCATCTCTGCTTGCAGCAATGGACCAGAGTTCCCAGGCTCCTTATTCGGATGTATTATCTGGTCAGTCTGGGGATTTGCCTTCAGTGCAACTGGACAACAATGAGGAGATTGATGGATCTCAGTTTAGCAATGAGACATTGACAAGAGTTGATGACAGAAATGGAAGAGTCCACCAAACTGTTGACGTAGCAGAAGTTATACGAAGATGGACACATGCTTTGCAACGTATCCACAAACAATCACTCCATCTGGTATGCTCTTTACAAACTTTCCTTTAAAATGGTGGAAACTGGTCTTGTGGCTCCTTTCTTTCATTGTTGTTTATGCCTTATGGTTTATGGCCGCCAATTGCTAATGGCAGAACTTGGAAACTGCCAAGACAGCATGTTGGATTGTGTGCTGCCACCTTTATGAAGATGTTAATTTTTGAAACAATATCAAATTTATTTAAATGAACCCATAACTTTTTGAATCAATTTCCTCATTCAGATCTTTGGTTAACTGTAGGTAAACATCCCACAATCTTCACAGTTCACATGCCACACTATTCAGTCATTTTTCGCGATAATTTTAAAAATTGAGCTGAGCTGTGCCTTAAGCATGGTTTGTCAAGCTTGATAAGGCCAGAATCAAATTTGGATTTGGGAACTTTGAAACCGAATCCGAATTCTGTATCTTAAATGATTTCGGGGTGGTCTGTTAAACTGAATGAAGAAAAAATTCAGTAAAACCACCCTATTAATCCCCAATGTTTTAGCATTGAGCTTGATTTTTTAAGTTGTATATTGTTTTGTTTTCACTCAGATCTATGTAGTAAGTAGCAGACAACATAGTGTAGCGGCTGGCCCCCAAAACGGTGTAGCGGGTAGCGGTATGGCCGCCATGTCAAAGTCTAGAGAAACATTACAAGCAATTTCAACCACACACATATAATGGCTAAAAAGTAGAAGAATGCTAAATACATTTAACATTTATAACTAATCACAAAGCAGAAGCAGAAAAAGAGGGGAGAAGAAATGAACCGAGATGATGTCATAATAGGGGACTGTTAGCACCGAAGCAGAATAGTAGTTGCCGAGAAGGAAGGAACAGGGAGGAGAAGAATGGTTGCAGAGAAGAGGGGAATGTCGGCGCAGAGAAAATGGGACCTTTCTTGAGAAGAATCAATCGTGGCGATGAAAGGAACTGGGGGGACGGCCGCTGAGAAGAAATGTCGTACGTTTCCAAAAACAGAGCGCTGCACTTGTAATGTTTAGAGAAGAAAGGTCATAAAAATTCCCGTAAAAAAATTACCTAGTTAAAATGGCCCACATCAAGGGTACTTTAGTTTTAGACTTTGCGCACTTAAAAATTGAGGGTATTTTAGACTTTGCGCACTTAAAGATTGAGGGTATTTTAGACTTTGCGCTCTTAAATAACTGTTGAGGCCTTCTTCTCCGTGTTTCTCCCTCATCTTCTCTGCGGTTGCACCTCGAAGAACGCTGCTGCAACCCTAAACCACGCCACAACACCATTTTGTGTAGCGTAGGGCCGCCGAGATGCAGACACAGCTGCAATTGCAGCTGCAATTGACTAGAGACTCAGATAACACCTAAGTGATCCTTAAAATCTCATGCCATCAATTGACTATGACAACAAATGGGGTGAAAAAACATGTGCAGTTTTTTTTTACCTTTTACTACTTTCTGAGGCGACATCCTTCATGAATTTGATAACAGCTTTGTGTGGTGTGAGATTTATTGAAGTTACTTATGATCGTTACCTGTGTCTGACTTGTATGTGTGCCTCTATCTTATATATTTTGTATTGACCTAATGACATTTGTTTGGTGGGATAAAAATCCAAACTTCTTTTGTTATAATCTTTCAAATATCTTGGCTTTTGTCAAACCTTGAGCATGCACTCATCTTTATCTCATCAGCTAGCATTTTACTTTGGTCTAGGTTATATTTCTGCAAGAAAGACCTGGGAGAATTATGCAGCTATAGAATCATGATAAAGTTCTCTTTCTTAAACATATGATGACTGGTTAATAAATAATTTTATGTCAATATTTTTATTATGTTTGTTTAATATTGTATAATTGTATAATTGATGCTTGTTTATAGTTCTAAATCTTTAAAAATAAGATAATCCAACCTGTATTGCACCAAAAACTTGGCAATTTGATTTATTGATGCAGTTATGTTCAGCTGAGAGTCACAAGAGTTGTAAATGATTACACTGTTCACTGTTATTTATTACATATTGAAACTTTTAATCATCTGTAGGCAAAAGCAAATGATGGAGAGGGTCCAGATATATTGCGCAGTGCACAGGAAGGAGGTTCAAGTGGCCATGCCGAGTCTTTAGCAGCAACCCTTGCAGAGCATCAGCAACACTTGGCTAGCTTCCAGGTGATGCATTAAAAGTTAAACATGTTTTAAAATATGCAAAATCCAATCAAAGTTGAAATGCTTCTAAAAACAGCTTCATTTTCTATTTGTCATGTGCGTTTGGTAAAGTTTTTAGACAACCCCTACCATACTTCATTGAACCAGCTGTTTTTTGTTGAATGGAGAAATAACGTCCTTAATATTTTTGACACTATTTAGTTAATTGACCTTTTTGGAACTTGTATATGCATAAAGTTATAGGAGAATCATAAATCGTGAGATCGTAACACGGATCATAAGATCCCACAAAAAAGACAAATTTTAAATTACAGTGCAGAGGAGCAAATGATTTATAGAAGGGATCATGTGAAAGGATGATATGAGATACAGAGCAGTAAAGAAGAAAAACTGAACCTGTAAAGAAGAAAGTCCCCAAGTTGGGAATTAATTGATGTATTCAAAATACATAGTCCCAAAATGTTACCTTTCATGTTCAGCCGCTTCACTTCAGCATTGGGTTTCTAGAGCAATCACATTCGGGTCAAGTGGGTAAGGGAAACAAACTGGGTCAAATCGGGTCTAAAAACCCCCATTCTCGACGCGGACTAAGATCGCCGTTCCTACGATCTCACGTGTTTCCTTGCTGTGCCGCTTCTTTCACCAATTTCTGAACCACACCACCATGTTGCTGGATGAAAAGTGCATGAGATCGTGCGATCTCACAAGTCGTCACACACATTTAACAACCATGGCTCTGTTTCCCCCTTGGTATCTTTTAAGGGAGAGTTTTACAAGTGCTTGGATACTTATCAAGTACCAGTTGGCTTTGTCCAATGAGAAATATAGAAAGAAATAAAATCTTGTGCTATGGTGGAGTTACATTGCTTTAGTCAATTATCAGCTGGTTCTACTGATAAATATCAATATATCGATGAATGTGTCTTTGTTCTATGTCGTCCCTCTTTTCACAGTAGGGGTTTAGTATCTTATACAAAGTTGACCTGTAGTTACTGTTCATATATCAGAAAGATTCCCCTCTAGGAATTTCACATTGTTGCATTATGCATTTGCAGGTGCTTATTAACCAACTCAAAGACGTAGCCCCAACAATACAGAAATCCATATCAGAGTGTACAGAAAAGGTGAACTGCTTGGCCTCTAATCTAACTCCAAATCCATTGAACAGACATCATAGCCAGTCAACATCAACTATCCAAGCACAGAGTAGTGGGAGGATGGTAATCTACTATTTTATTATGACAAAACTATTGCTTCTTTGATGCTTTCACAATACAAGATCTGATTTTAGCCCTATTTTTTATTATCAATTTTTTACTATTATTCAGGAAAGTAGCACTGATGATGTTGGTGAGTTGGCTTCAAGAATGTCTAATGTTCAGCTTGACAAGGTTTCTGTTACTCCCTCCACTTTAAAACTTCCTCAGTTATTTAGCATGACCCCATCTTCTGGAAAAGCTGGAAATGTGCAAAGGCGGCATGGTAGTGCTTATCAAACCAGTCAAACAGAGAACCTTTCTGATAGGGAATCTTTGGATGCTCCTTCAAACAACGAAGTAGCAAGTTCAGAAGGTGTGTTATGTCTTCATAACTAGTATTTAGTACGGTCAAAATTTTTGCATGAGTTAAATGCATAATTATTCAATCTAAAATTCTATTATTCAGAACACCATTAGACCAGGACACACTCCTTTGCTTCACCATTCTTCAACCTACCACTAATTCAGCAAACGAACCACCAATTTTAGCCTGCCTGTCCCAAAAAAAAGCACCGCCTGTTTATTTAATGAGTAATCCTCCACACCTCAGTTTCAGTCAGAGACTGATACATTTTCACCAAAGACAACCCTCACCACACCCAGCCTATTCCCACTGTCAATAGCATAGACAGTACACCTTATCATTGTATTTGTTGCTCCAACCAGCTTACTACTGACATTGATTCATAGAAAAATTATATCCCTTGCATGTCAACAAATTTTGAATTGTGAAGGCAAAACATACACAAAATTGGCAGTCAAATAAACCTTTGTTCAAGAATATAGTTGTACTGCATTACGAAAGAGATTGTTATTGAAACAGAAGTGTCTGTACTCGTGCAATGTTTTAATGTCCAATATTGTTGAAATTAACAACTACCTACGTCCATGCTCTCAAACATTTAGTAAGAATATTGAGGGAAACTGGGCGAAGAGAGAAAAATATACTCAAATCTGAAATAAAACCCATGATAAAACCATCAAATTTAAAAATCCATCTTAAAAAAACAATAAAACCCATGACAAAACCATCCATTTTAAAACAATGTTAATCCTGGAACCTTAATACACTACAATAATCCTTTTCGACCACAGGCTCTGAGTTTAACCATTGCAGTAAGAGGTTTAGTATTGTTAGAATAAGGCTTATTGTCATCAGACTCATCACTCATAGGTAGCTATTTGACATTGGAGCTTCTAGTAAAAATCACTGCAACAAAAACATAGTAAACAACAAATACATTAAACATATATCAAATGATCCAATAATTAAGTCACTGGATGTGCTTTTTATGGTTATCACCAAAGCTATCTATGATAAGAAAAGGAAAACTTAATAGGTGACTATAAATCATTGCTGAAAAAAGCACAAATCAAAGAGAATGAAAGAAGACAACTTGGACTTTAAATATATATGCATTGTTCATAATTGTACCTAGCTTTATAGAAAACTTGTTGCTCTTCAACGGCACAAAGAAGTGGTTCCATGACAGTTGAACTTGATTGCTTAGTTGGTAGTGGGAATGAATGACCGGTGATACTTATCCCCTAAGTACCGGGTTCGATTTCCATAGAAAGCAAAAACTTGCTAATTTCTAATGGGGGAAAGGGGGAGCGAGAAGATTGTGAATAACAGTGCCGGTCAAGAGGGGCCTGGCTGTTACACTAAGAGATTTTAAACCATATATCGTGCTCATATTAGCTCAAGATTTTAGGAGAATTGATTATTCATCTTTGACATGTTTCATCATTATATTGGAGCTTATGGCTCTTTTGAGGGAATTTCATTGTCAGTATGTTAATAGAAACAAAGTGGCTGATAGTGGCTCTATTTTGTAGGTATTGACAGTTCCTTTATCCAGAATTTGAAGAGGTCCGTAAGAGAAGCAGCACTGTCATTGCAGACGTGCAATTCGGAGTCATCTCGGGATAGCCATTCTGATGGAAGTTCTGAGCACTTCTTTGTCCCTCTTTCAGAGACTGGATTTTCTCATTTGGATCCAGATATAAATGGGTTTCTCTCGTTTACTGGTTCAAATGATACATTTGATGCACAGCGATCGACTTTCGACTTTGAGGATGCACAAGAAGTCTTCTCACCACCTCTGCTAATGGACTCATACAATTTGAGTGATCCATTTGAAGACTTGCTGGGTATGTTGAGTTTTCAACAACCTGTTTTTTTTTCAAGAGTTTATCTTTCGGTTGTTCTAATCACCCAATGACTTTAAAATGCCTTGCTTGTTTGAAATTTAATTCTGGAGTAAATACTCAACAGTTCTTGAAATTGTGCTTCCTGAATACTCCAACTGTCTCATATTACGTGTCTCTTTTGGAATGTGTACACTTAAGAAGATGATTACTTATACTAATTTTTACTACAAAATAATATATTAAGACTAAAATATCCTTTTATTTCATTTAGTTTTTGTCTACCATATAAAAAAGGGTAGCATTGAAAAAAAGTAATAAATGCTGAATTGGTAATAGTATATTACAAAATGACATAATTTGAGACAAATAAATATTCCAAATGAGATATAATATGAGACGGAGCGAGTAATTGTTAGCAACTGTTTATGACTTCTTACATTGGTTAATTGACGAGTTGAGAATTTTGTTGTTGCAGCCCCTCTCTCAGAGACTGAATCGGCATTGATAGACCATTGAAACTTTTCTGGGCAACCTCTGAACGACTTAATCGATGAAATAGCATGATTGATGCATTGGAATGCTATTCTTTTGCTGGGATTTTAACTCCCTCACGTTTTATGACACGGCAATCATATGATTTAGGTCATGTATCTTGGCATATATAGAAATGAAAACTCACTTTATTTTCTTGTATTGTGCAGTGACATACATTGTTCCTTTTCTGAATATGGTTTGGTTGATTTCCAGAACTTTGTGCACATGGACTGATTAGTGGAAATATGATTCTTTGATTTTATGACTCCATTATTTGTTTATTTGGCATAACCAAAAATTGCGATTAGACTGTCTCTATTAAGTTGATATGGCAGGGTAAAGAGATGGACAAATAATTTTACAGTTTTTGAGTTATTTTTGACATGGGGCAATTCAGTTATTTTGTTTTCATACTACTATTTTGTTTGTCAATTATATCTTTATCTTCAGTTATTTATACCCAATTTTTAACCAATAACTAATTCTAATGAGTCACTGATTTGAGTTAACACCTCTATATAGATAGTACATACATTTATGAGGTAATTAATTTACTAATAGACTGCGTGTCTATGGAATTTTGAGTAGTTTTAGAATACTAAAATATCATTTCCATTTGTACTAAAAAAATACATCATTATCATTGAATATGAATTATTATCCAAAATTATTCTTAAGCCAATCGCTTCTCTTGCAATTTGAGCAAAGACTTTGAGTCATATTTCGATATTCATCATAGCCACAATGGGACCCACCACCGAGCTTCCCACATATGGTTGTTGTCAGACAGGGTATTGATTTAAATTAGAACAATTCACAATTTTAGTTATTGAAATTACAGGGATTAGATAATTTGGTTTCTCTCATTTAATTTTATAAAACCATAAATTAGTTCTTAAAATGGAAGGTGTCAATCAATTTAGGTATTTTTTAATTAATTTAATCAACTAGGGTGGTTAATCTAAATTTATCATTTTTAATGTGCCAAAATTTTAACTTTTTTTTTTTAAAAGCCAAATTTTGAATTAGCATAGTTCAAAGACAAATTGAGTCAAAATAAAAGTTCAAAGAAAAATGAAGTAGTAGTTGCTAGTTGGTACTTGGTAGTAAGCATACAAGTTACAGTTCACATTTCACAATAACATGAGTTCAAAGTATACAGTTATGTCCCAAATTCAACTCACATGTACCTTTATTTCTCTAAAAATTACCAACTCCTTTACTTCGATGATAATTGTTTTTTCTTTTAAAAAGCTAAGTTAGAAACAGAAAAGTGATATCAGCAACTTAATATGGGCACTTTAAATTTTTCTACAAAGCATTTTTTAATTTCTTTAAGAAAAACCATACTAACAACTACTCAATCTTTGTGATTTTTATGCATTGTTTTTTATCAGTTTTAATTAATTAAGTACGACTTCCTCTCGGTTCTATAATAATTCTCACATTTACAATATAAATTGTGCTAAAAAAGTTATTATTTTCGATTTTCAATGTAATATTTTTTTTTTTTATCATTAACACCTTTACTTAATATTATCTACAATACTTCGAAGTTATAATTTTTTATTTTGTATTTATAATGATGATAATTAATCAATAATTAAAAATGTTAATTCAATAAAAAATTTATTTTCTTTCTTTCACTTATCATATTTTTTTAATATGTGTGTAATGATTAACTACAATAAATATTGTGGGATAAAGGGAGAATTATTTATTATTTATAATATTATTTTAATATTTATATAATTAAATGAATGTGTTTTTGTGAAACGAAGCGAGTTATGTTGAAGTTATGAGAAAATTCTATTATTTTGTTGATGTCAAGTGACTAGTTATTCTTTTGAGGATTGCATATGTAATAATAAGAAGCAAAAGCTTGCTCAAATGGCTAAATAAAATGAGAAAATGGTTCAAAAATTTAAATGATTTTTTTTTCTCGTTTCATTTAATATTTTTATTTTGTGCTATTATGCTAGATTTTGGTTTGGTCCTCAAACACTTGTTTTATCTTTTTATTTATATTCCATCAAAAATGAATTTATTTATTATATTCTAGGGATTTGTCAATTTAGATTAGTGGTGGTGTCAAGGTGATTGTCCTATTTTAACGTTACATGTTTTTTTTCTTTATGCTTAAAAAATTATTATTCAATTAATATTATATTTTGAGTCATGCTACACTGCGAATACCTTGATCACTTTGACTAAGGATGCCAAAATTAACCACACAAGAGTTGGTAAAATGAAAGACAAATAATAGTAAAACAGTCATTAAAAGTCAAATTTAAGATATTCAAAAATGACAGGTTGTATGTAGGAAATGCAATCTATTCTTTTTCTTTTTTATGGGAAAGAGGGAGCAAGCTCCCAAGAAAATAAAAAACTAAAACTAAAAGTTTAAAGTTTCAATATGACTAAAGAAGTAAAATCAATAATTAAATTAAAAACTTATTTTTATTATTTAATGAGAGACTAAATCTAACGAAAATAATACATATTAAAAATTTGAGGAGAATTTAATTATTTTTTAGTCTTTTAAGGTTTTTGAGTCAACGTTAAATAATGTCTTGAATTTTGATTAAAATTTTTGATTTGTTTATTTCTATTTTAAAAATTATATTAAAAGATGTAAATACATATTATATCTGAAGATTTTCAAGTGATTGCAAAATGTAATTTTTTAAGTTTTCAGACTATCAATTTCGTTATTTCTACATTTTAGTTAAATTTTATTTTTAAATCTATATTTCTAATTTAGCCGTTACATTTTGGTATACTACTTGATTTGCCTCATAACAATTATATCTAACCAAAAACTGATTTAAATTACTAAAAGCATTAAAAATACACGAAATCAAATTGAAACCAAGTACGCTGAAGAACAACTCTGAATAAATCAACTTCACTGCTACGTCCGTATCTGACTTGATTTTCAAAAAAATGTGATTTATGTCTCTGAAAAAATACATTTTAATGTTTAATTTTAAAAGTAGGGCATTTTCAATTTTTTTTTAAATCCATAATTTTTTTATTATTAAAAATATTCCAAAATTTAAAAAAGTCAAAAAAAAAAAAAAA
>JBBPBP010009778.1:4594524-4616791 GCA_037974735.1 Cicer chorassanicum | reverse complement strand
CTCTCTCTCTCCTTCAAAAAAAAAAAAAAATGGCGTAGCTCAATTTTCTCTTTCCTGCAAGACCAACTTCCTTCATTCTCAAAAATTCTTTTTCCTTTGTAACTCAAAATATTTATTATTATATAAAAATAAATCTTTTCCCTTTTCTCACTTTCTCTGTACCCATTTTTTCCCCCAAAATTCGATTGTTAAGGTTGTTCCATAATCATATTTCGGTGTCTTTCTGGATCAGACCCAGATCCTGTTTTTTTTTTATTTTTTTTATTTTTTTTATTTTTTTTTTCTGATCCATGTTTTTTTTTTCTGGTGAAAAATCACAATACAGAAGAAGCACTATCAAAGGAGAAAGAGGTAATTTTTATTTAACCCTTTTGCTCACTGTAGTTCAATATAGAAGTCAAAGTTTCTGGGTCCTTTTGGTTTCTCACAAATTTTGATTTTTTTTTAAGTTGGTATTAATCAACAAGGGTTTTTCAATATTTTCTCTAATTTTTATTTATTTATTTAATTTAATTTTTTTGGATATTATTTGTTTTTTTTTGTATAAGTGTGAAGTTTTTGTTTGTTTTGTTATGAGTGTTTAGTATTGTGTTGTATTTGTGTGTATTTGGGGTTTGGTTAATTTTGTGTTTGTGTTATGGAAAAATCACGTGGCTTTTTTCAATTAGAATGTTATGTTGACAAATTAAGTAAAAATCATGGAGTCTTCTTTTTAAAAAATTGGAGGAGAGATTATTATTTATTAAGTGATATTAACTATGAAGCACGAATTCTGACACAAATTCATACACAACACTGACAGTGATATTGGTAATACTTTGAGAAAATGAATTAATTGAATGTAATTATTGTGTCAGTGCCGTGTCGGTGCCTTGGTCATTAGTGCCATGGCGTTGGACGCCGTGTCGGTGCCTTGGTCATTAGTGCCATGGTGTTGGACACCGTGACATGCTTCGATCAGAAGTTTCGGTGCTACAAAGGACATTGATGACCATTTTATAACTAAAGCTGATACCTCATGAAGTCTTATGATACAAGTGAACTTGAAGAGAAGTTATTGTTTCATTGGATGTTGTTATTTGTGTCTAGAATTCAGTTTGAGCACTTGCTTCTCTATCTTGCAGATTGAGGTTGGTGATTTTGTTTGATTTGAAGGAGCAACAATAAGGACTAAGGAGTGTGTTTTAAAGTGCATGGTAAACATTTTTATTGAAGAAATTTGAGTTATGATCAAGCAGATATTGAATAGACTCCCTAGGAAACCGTCGAAATCGGCGGAAAATAACGAAGGAGGAGGAGGAACATCAACTTCTTCTTCAACTGCTTCAAACAGTGTAAGAAGCAGTCATATAGCAGGCTACAATTTTGGAAATTCAAATGCTTCATCCATTTCAGGTGTTGATTCGAATTCGAATCTTGGACAAAATCACGGAGAAATGCTTGTGCAAGCATTGAATTCAAAACTGAATCTAAATGGGGGTTTACCAGCTTCTTATGAAGCTTTGCCGAGTTTTCGTGATGTTCCGATTTCGGAGAAGCAGAATTTGTTTATACGAAAGATGCAAATGTGCTGTATTGTATTCGATTATACTGACCCTTCGAAGAACGTCCGAGAAAAGGAGATTAAGCGGCAAACATTAGTAGAACTTGTGGATTATGTTTCTTCGGCTAATGGCAAGTTTACCGATGTTATGATGCAAGAAATTGTAAAGATGGTGTCTATAAATTTGTTCCGAACGTTGACTACTCCACCCCGTGAGAACAAAATTCTCGAAGCCTTTGATATGGACGAGGAAGAGCCTTCGATGGACCCTGCATGGCCTTACTTGCAAATTGTGTATGAACTTCTTCTTAGGTTTGTCACATCACCTGAGACTGATGCAAAGTTAGCAAAAAGATATGTTGATCATTCGTTCGTTCTCAGACTTTTAGACCTTTTTGATTCAGAGGATCCTCGAGAGCGTGATTACTTGAAGACAGTTCTTCATCGAATATACGGGAAATTTATGGTGCATCGGCCGTTCATCAGAAAATCAATCAACAATATATTCTACCGTTTCGTTTTTGAAACCGAGAAACACAACGGGATCGCAGAACTCTTGGAAATTTTGGGAAGTATAATCAATGGATTTGCTCTGCCATTGAAAGAAGAGCACAAGCTGTTTCTTGTGCGAGCTCTTATTCCTCTTCATAAACCGAAATGCATACCGATGTATCACCAGCAGTTATCTTACTGCATCACACAGTTTGTTGAAAAAGATTGCAAGCTTGCCGATACTGTTATACGCGGATTATTAAAATACTGGCCGATAACAAATAGTTCAAAGGAGGTTATGTTCTTAGGGGAGTTGGAGGAAGTTTTGGAAGCAACTCAACCTGCAGAGTTTCAGAAATGTATGGTACTCTTGTTCCACCAAATAAGACGTTGCTTGAGCAGTTCACATTTTCAGGTTTGATAAATCCAGTGCTTTTCATCAGCTTGCACATTTTGTATTTTTTCTATGATGCTTTCTGAATTCCTCATAAAAAGAGGAAATTGAAAGTTTGTATTTGGTGCCTGATTGTTCCTTAGGACAGTAGATTTCGATAAAAAAACCGTTTTCAAAATATTAAATGATATTATTTTTTGTTTTGTTTTGTTTCATTAGACATGAGATATAGGCCTCAGTAAATAAGCCATAATGTCATAGAAGATTATTTGATATTTTGATTTATAAGAAGCAGTTCCAAAGATATTTTCATAGTTTTCTTGTATTTGTGTTTGTTTATGCATCCTTTCACTCTGTATTCATAACACGAACTTTGATTTTAACTTTTATATGAAATTTATGTTTGAAAATTGATGGAAGATTTCTTTTAAGCATGATATTCTTTTATTATGCTGTTTCCAATGTTTTGTGGTCTTCCATAGGACTCTCTTTTTGCTTTTCCGGTAAATTTTTGGAGTGAATAAACATTGGTTTCGGCGTTTGTGATCTGTCATTGCTTTGACGATTTATTGTACATATGATGCCATATGTGTGGCTAGTTATTCATTCATAGATAGCAGCGCAGAGCGACCGACTCCAAAAGCGGGATAGCGTATAGCAGAACGACTGCTATTTGAGTGTAATTATGTTAATTTTTGTGTGGGGGTTTTCGGGGATTTACATAGAGATTTTATTGGAAACTCAACTTAGCAGTTGACTTGACTTTTGAAAACAAAACTCTCATGTAAATGATGTGGTTTGGGCTGGGGAGAAGATTTTGCACACACTTCTCCATGTGGGGATACTCAATGGGAAAGAGAGTCTTCTCTATCTTTTTCTTTCTTCAATTTAAGCTTTTGTCGATGTATTCAAACTTCCTCAAAGTTTAGGCAGGCATTCCTTTTGAAGATGTGATTGGCAGAATTGTTCCACTTGAATTAGTGACTATGTGCCTGTGGATCATCAAATTCATAAAAGCTGTATTGGATGAGGTCAATGGCAGATGGTGGAAAGCCAAAATTCCACCAAATAAACATTGTGTTACGGCATATGGTGGATGTTATAGGTGTTGTGTACTTTGTGGAGTAAAAACAATTGGCATCCTCTCTTCAATACTTTTATTGGAAATGTAACCACTGTGCTTATTGCGTATCATGCTTCTGGAGCTTCCTACTATTACTCATTTATTTTGTGATGTCATCTTGTAACACAATCCTCGTGAAGTTGCATCTCCTCAACTTTTTCTTTCTACTCATGAACTTCTTGTATCTGTTCTCAACCTCATTGATTATCTAGTGCAGAATTAGTAACTTTATAATTGCAAAATAGCTGATGCTTTAGATTGTAGGCGTGTCCGGTGTCTGAGACATGTGATTACGTTCAATTACTTTCATTTTCTGAAATTATTATTGTATGACTTTTAAATTAGATATAATTCAAGTCAAATATTTTTAGTGATCCAACAGTTATGACTAAAGATTTACGCTCTGTCAACGTGTCAGCGGTCCTTAAACTTTAAGTCTTTAATTAAGCTGTATTGCCACAGATTCCCTATGATTTACACACATATGTTGACCTTTATTATCTTTTAGAAGTGTATGATTTGGTAACTATAGTGTTGAAACAAATTCAAATGATCATGCTGTTCAAAACCTTAATAATTTGGATACTATGTAAACCCTTTGTTATTTTCAAGAATAAAACTATGATTTGTAATTTTTCTAATGCATTTATCTATTCAAGTATGAATTTGGAGTAAGCTTGTTGGCAACATGATATGCTATATATATATTCTTATTTTTGGAGGACTTTCTAAGAAATGCAAAGACTACCATAATTTAATTCTTGTACCCTCTCAAATGATTTGATTGCGTCCGAATTCGCAGGTAGCAGAAAGGGCTTTGTTCTTATGGAACAATGATCATATTGAGAACTTGATCAAGCAAAATCACAAAATTATACTTCCAATAGTCTTACCCGCATTGGAGCAAAATGCAAGGAACCACTGGAACCAAGCCGTCCGAAGCTTGACAATAAACGTCTGCAAGATCTTCTCCGACACTGATCCTGCATTCTACGACGAATGCATGATCAAGTTCAGAGAAGACGAAGCACAAGAAAATGATATAAAGTCAAAGCGTGAAGCCAGATGGAAGCGCTTGGAAGAAATGGGAGGCATGAAAGCTGCATCCAACGAACCGGTTTTGGTGTCTCCGAGAACCGCATCGTCCCATGCAACTTCTGGTAAGACAAGTAGGGTTCAATCAGAGTGATCCTTGAATTTCGAAAACGCATGAGAATGTATATATATTTGATTGCATGAGATATAAATGGATGGATCAAGCCAATGTTTATTTGTGAATTTGCTACCAAAAAATCTCATAATGGCTTGAGTTCCACAAGTTTAATCTGCTTTCATACTTCACTTTGATGGAAACATGTTCCATTTATGTTTCCAATTTGTAGTGTTGATTTTGGTTTTCTTGTGTAGTTGAGTTTGTTGTTTAAGGTAAATGGGGAATTAGAGCTTATTTTGTAATGAATTGTGGTTGTTTTATATATATTTTGAAAGCAATTTATTTACCACATGTGTTATTATTAACAAAAGAGTTCAAGGAATCTTCTTTTTCTTTAAGTACCAAAAGGGATAAATAGATATTTGGTTTGAATATTTTTGGTGTTTGTTAAATGGATGAATTTAAGTGTTGTTTCCCTTCATTTTCTCTTATCTCTCTACAATAATTTTTTTTACCTTATCAGCGGGTACATAACTATGTCTATGGTGTCTTATATAGAGATAACCATTCATCAGGTGTTTCAAAAGATGTTTGAAACTCTCGGAAAAATCAGCTAAGATTTCGTTCTACAACTAAGAACAATGAACTTCAACTGCTTATTAGCAATCCAAAGACACAAATTTGGTTGCCAGTTTTAATCCATCATCAATTTTATATGAGTGTTGATGCATGTCTCAAAGTTGTTCATGAATGTGAGGTCCAAGATAATTGCATTGTGTTTCTTTTTTGATGATAACTCATATTAGTTTTGGTATTCATATTTGGATTGTAAAGTTTATGTATCAAGTAAAGTTTATGTATCAATGGCTATAGGAGCTTGAAATTTGACATGTCACTGTTTTACAATGAAGTTGTAAATTAGATTTCAGATTATTAGTTGTCTTTATTTTAGGCCTTATATTTTTGCCTTGAATTTTAAGGGTAGAATAACAAGAATATTGAGGGTGCCAAAAGAAACTAGAAGGGATTCTTATGATATTAATTGTAACATTTGAATTTTTAAATAGGAAAATTATATTAATTGCTTTTATTTTGAAGATAGTTAGTAATATATATGCATAAAATTTGAAGATGGTTGATTTAACTTAGACTTCAGTTGAAGAGAATACAAAACAAAAGGGTACAAAAGACGAACTTAGATATGCATAATCAATGAATGTGAGCACATTTGGAAGATAAAGAGTTTCAATAATGAAAATTAGATCAATAAGAAAACATAAGGACAATAAGATTAAGGTACTTAGAGTGATAGAAAATAGAGTAAAAGGCTATGGAACCAAAACCTTAAATAGCGCCGAAATTTTTTTAACATAATGTTTTGAATGGTAATGAAACTTTATGAATTGGATGAGGTTGGATGAATTATATTTGATAATATTACAAGCCCTAACTTTATGAATTGATTTGAGTAGAAGTGTATAACGACGGCACAATTAATGTACTATGCCCTAACTCATCACACATTATCAAATCAATTATACAAAAATATATGTGCAGACATATGTTACATGTAAAATGATGACAAGCTTGTCTCAAACTCTTGATTGCTCCAAATTTTTGCCTCTTCACTATAAAGTACCAAACAAGTTATTTCATAAAGAAAACTTAATACAAAGAGGTGCTTATGAGGTAGACAAAAAACATAAAGAAAACTTATTGGATCAATGCAGAAAAGGACGTCCAGCACCGTTGGTGTAAAAAGGCTAATTGATTTTTGAGTTTTTTGAATTCGTCCTATATCCATCTATTTTATTTTTTTTAACTACTTTCTAATATTACTGTATATATATATACATTATGTCACGTGTCGCTTTGATCCTACATTTTGTATTTTTTTTTTTTTAAATTTATCAACACAAATTTTTTTATCAACACAAAATTTTCTCAACAAACACCAATTTTTTTAAATTTTTTTCTTTATTTATGAAATAATTTTTTTTTTATCAAAGTAATATTTTTCAACAAATATTCTATATAGAATTTTTTTTATTAATTTATAATTTTATTTTAATAACATTTAATTATTTTATTGAATTTTAAAAATTTTAAAAATATAATTTTATCATTGAGTTTTTCGAACCGAGTTTGATCTTTACAAAAATTGGATAAAAATGAGAAAATGCAAAAGTCAAAAATGAAAAGATATATCCTATATGATTGCACGTTAATAAAACATCAATATAGGAAAACTAGATCATAAACCTCCGTAGGCTATAATGGAAAGATAAATACTATATGGACCACACACGGGACAAATATTTTAAATTAACCAATTAGTTAAAGTATGTCTTTAACAAATTAATTAGTAAAAATATATTATTTAAAAGATAAATATATATTTCATTAATAGTGTGTTTTTTTGAATATATCTTCAAAATAAAATTTGTCAGAAAATTATAATTTACTATATAAAATATACACAAGATAAATATTTTTTTTACTAATATATTGGTGAAAAGATTATCTTTTACAAATCAATTATAATAATACAATAATCATAAATATAATCTGACTTTGAACTACTTAGAACACAATATTTAAAAAAAAACTATTTTCTTCTAAATTTCAAATATTACATTCACAATAAATTATAACCTTAAAAAATTATATAAACAATTGCAGTGTTGTTACATATTCAAAGATCAAAATGATTGTTTGTGGTGAAGAAATTTAAACTCAGAACCATCAGAAGTTTTCGATGGACAAAGCTTGGAATGAAATGTAGGATATCAATCTCCTCTCTCAATAGCTTCGAATCATCGTCTAATAGGCTCTCATATTCAACAACGGACATTGTAACACCCCGACCTTCCAGCGATATCGGCGATGTTAATCACGATCTTCTTGCTCCCCCTTTCCCTCTTGGAAATCTAGCGAGTTTTTGCCTTCCGTGAGAATCGAGTCCGGTACCTAGGGGATAAATACCGCCTCATCACATTCCCACATCACGGGTTAAAACAAATAAGAGATGATTCAAGGACAATAATATACAACCCTAAGCTGATCACAACATCTAAAAGAGCATCTTGGTCAACTAATAACTACCCACACATTTGTGCCTATTTACGGTTCACTTCAAGAGACTTCAATATCTTCCACAGCTAAGGGATCGCGTATAGCCCATATAAATCAACAACAAAAGTCGTACATCCATAAATTACAAATACACAAATATACATGTATCAATAAACAGTAACAAAGTACATATATTTTATGTTTTTACTAAAAGAAACACTATTAATTGATTCAAATTGTAGAATCATCGATACAATACAAATTTAAATTTGCTAAAAATATAAAGAATGAATCTGCGAATATACTCAGAACACTCGAGTTATTAACGTAAAATGGCAACATAATACAAAGAGGCAGCTACCAATATGACAAAATTCAAGTGTCCAAAATACTTATATCTCTAAATCTGTAACATTGACGATGCCAGAGTCATTGATTGAAATATGTAATTGATCAAAGCTACTCTATCAATCTGAACCAAAACAAACACTGCACAAAATGAGAAAAACCGTTGCACCAAGACGAGAAGCATTACACTTAGACGAAAAAATCACAACACAAATTACGAAATAAAAATTAAATGATTTAGAAGGGTAATTTTAGACCAAAAAATAGTCCTAAACTACGATGGAGGAAAAAGAAGAGAACCTAAGTTTAATATTTGGGAGAGACGGCCGAGAGCAATGATAAATATAATTGCATTTTCTTAAGGATTTAATTAATATATAGTGGTAGTGTAAAAAACTTTTACATTGTGTGTCAATTATAACCTTTAAATCTTTAGAAATTTTTAACTATTATCGTAACTACTTTTAAAGCATGTCAATCAATGTAGATATGGCAAAAAAAAAACCCGCACTTGGATAAAACTTGCAACATTAATATTTATATTTAGTTTAAATACAAAATACTAAAAATGTCCCTCAATCTCAAACTCACAACATAAACCGTTTCTCTTACACCTATTTTCAAAAGCTAACAAATAAATGGTAAGATAAATTAATTACAAAATACATATTTTTCTTAAATAAATAAAAAAAGATGTTCAAAAAGTTATTTTTGTGTAGGATTTAATTTTGTATTTTATAGAAAAATATTTTATTAATTTAGTACACATTTTGGATATCCATGATTACCCGTAAAGAGATGATATATGCAAAAAACTACAAGCGAGTACCAGACGGTAACATTTTTATCTAATAAGGAGGGTAGCAGGTCCTGTTCCACTCCGCTGACATCTCTACATGTATAGTCTTAAATGTGTGTGTATATATATAATGTTTGATGAATCCATCCTATCTATAAATTATTCGCATGCAAGAGAGATGGGTAAATCTCCTACACACATATAAATTTTATATGATATTAAAGACAGAAATATATGATAGTCTTTTATTGGATGTAATTATAAAATTGTTTTAATCTCTATAACCATTGCACTCTACAAATAGGAGGTGCATTTAGTGTAAATTAAACACAGACAAATGATAAGATCCGTTAATTTTATTATCTAATCATAACTATTATTATAAAATAATTATATAATCTACTACTTGTATTGTAAATATTTTGTATGAATATTAAACTCTTGAAGAAAGTTCATGTCTACAAAAAATTGTAAAAATTTCCAAACACCATAGTAAGCCCCAAAACACAAAATTCACTGAAAAGAACACCGAAAAGCAAAATAAAAAAATAATTGACAAAATTTATTCAAAAATTTTCAAAAGTAAAAATAAAAAATAAAAATAAAAATCAAAGCCTTTCTCTTCTCTTTCTCTTTCTTTCTTTGCTGTTTTCAGCTATATCATAGAAACGCCATTGAAACACAACCTTCAAAATCAAAAACCATTTAGCATCAAATTATCCCAAAAATATCCCTAATCCCACCTATTTACCAAATCAAAACACACCTTAATCCCATTCCAATTTCAAAAAATAAAAAATAAAAAACCAAACCATGATTAAATTTTCATTTTCATTATCGTAACCGTTTCTCCAACAACCTATTTTTCTCCGAAATGCCGACGGTAGCCGTGAAACTCTACAGCGTATTCTTCAAGTTTCTGTTAAAACACCGTTTACAAAATCGGATCCAAACTCCATCTGAAGAACCCGGCCCGTTTGGCATAACTTCTAGACCCGACGAATCTATCGCTTCGCCTAACCCTTCTTTCACCGACGGCGTTGCCACCAAAGACATTCACATCGATTCCTTCACTTCTCTTTCGATTCGAATCTTTCTCCCCGAATCCGCATTATCGTCTCCCGAACCTAATTCCAAACCTAAACGAAAACCTAATGACGCGAAACGCGAAACGACGTCATTTCAGCAGTTGAATACAAGGAGAAACAGTTACGGTCCGTCTGGTGCTCCGGTGAAGGAGGAGCCGAGGAGGAATAGTGTCGGCGGTGATTCGGACGGCTTGAATTTGATCTCTGGTGGTGGTTATGGTGGTTATTTGCCGACGTTGGATGATCGTCGGAGAAAGTTACCGGTGATGGTGCAGTTTCATGGAGGTGGTTGGGTGAGTGGGAGTCATGATTCGGTGGCGAATGATTATTTTTGTAGGAGGATTGCGAAGCTGTGTGATGCAGTGGTTGTTGCGGTTGGTTATCGGCTTGCGCCGGAGAGTAGGTATCCGGCTGCTTTTGAGGATGGATTTAAGGTTTTGAATTGGTTGGCGAAACAAGTGAATTTGGCGGAGTGTAGTAAGTCATTGGGGATTAAGAAAATGGATGGTGGTCATAGGCATATTGTTGATGCTTTTGGTGCTTCTATGGTTGAGCCTTGGTTGGCAGCACATGGAAATTTATCAAGGTTGCAATACATTCCATATTATTTTATTTTGTGAATTGTGATCTTGTTCTTGTAGATTGATTTGTTTATATTGTAACTAGATTAATTGGAAACTGAGGGTCACTGAAGGAGTTTTTAGTTCTGAAAACTAACGTAACTACTAATTTACTAACAACAACTAACATTTTGTCTATCAAAATATATATAGTTGATAATTGGGATCAATGTTGTCCATGGTAGAGGGCCAAAATACTGTCGTATAAACATGCCATTGCGGCTGCCTATGGCACCCCCGTGGTAGACATCCCATCACAAATCGCCTATGGCGGTTGTCCAAAAATCTACCACGCCATTCTTCCATGGCCTCCATTTAACAACAATGATTGGTTGGGATTGCTTTGAATATGAAATGATAGACCTAGTTGTGACTTGTGATTGAACTGAACGCTTTAGTTGTTTTACTATCATTATTTGGTTTTCATAGTGTGATTTAAATGTACATAGAGATTAGAGTATGTAGAGTAAGATGAGAAGTTGGGCATGGGATCGTGAGTTAGGTAGGGGCTAATGGGTAGTGTAGTGCAGTAGTAGGGTTTTTGAATTTAATGGCAACAAGTTTGAATTGGGATTTTTAAGCTGATATCAATTGCAATGTACTAGGGAGTGACTTAGTTTGGTCTGGTAAACAGCTAGCTTTCTGTCTTGATTCTTGAACATTGTTTTATATGTTTGATTGGTCACCTTTTAAGGAGGTTTCATATTTAGAGCAAACAAATCTACAGAAAACCTCTTTTTGCTGATTAACTAGTTTCTCTTTCTCCTTAGAGTGTTCTCAAGTGAAATCACATCTTATTGCATCTTCCTGTTTCGGAAAAACTGATCAGGTTGATATATTTGGTATGAGATTTTCAGTTGTTGTAGAGATAAGGGAGATAATTCTTTTATGCATGATGAAATTCATTAGTTATTGTGTAGAGAATTATGATATGGTGTTCTAATTGATTTGGATCTCAAAATTAGTCATGGTGTATTACCTTTGTCCCTCCCTGTTGGTTAAATTATTTAGGTTTTAACTTGTCAATTGCTGCTTTGCCACTTGTTTTCGGTCAAAGAAACACATTTTTCGATCTCATCGTGGAGTTAAGTCTCGCACTCTTTCAGGGCTTGACTTTTTCTTTGATATTGAATCAGGTGTGTTCTTCTTGGTGTGAGTTGTGGAGCAAATATTGCCAACTATGTAGCTCGAAAAGCTGTAGAATCAGGCAAACATCTGGACCCTGTCAAGGTGGTGGCACAGATCCTGATGTATCCGTTTTTTGTTGGAAGTGTGCCCACGCATTCTGAAATAAAGTTGGCAAACTCTTATTTTTATGACAAGGCTATGTGTATGCTGGCATGGAAACTATTTCTACCCGAGGAAGAATTTAGTCCAGACCATCCGGCTGCCAATCCCCTCATCCCAGGCCACGGTCCTCCTTTAAAGCTGATGCCTCCAACATTAACAGTGGTGGCGGAACATGACTGGATGAGAGACCGTGCCATAGCTTACTCGGAGGAGCTTAGGAAGGCGAAGGTTGATGCACCTGTTCTCGAGTATAAAGATGCAGTCCATGAATTTGCAACACTTGACATACTTCTCAAAAGCCCTCAGGCTCAGGTTTGTGCTGAGGACATTGCCATCTGGGTCAAGAAATATATTTCACTTCGAGGTCATGAATTCTCATATTGAGTAGGATATACAAGATTATGGCAATTATTGGTGCGAAAATCTTTTCCCCATCCTTGAAATTAGCTTCGGCTCGCTCTTCTGCTGCCACTGGACTAGATATAATGATGATCTGTGAGGAAATTTTTTCTCTCCAGGCTGCTCTTCTGCTGCCAACTAACTTGGGGATATTTGATTTATTTTGATGCTTGATAGGGCCCTGCCGTCAATGTTGATGACTGGTTCAAGATACAGTTATTTGAAAGTGGGATTAGTCGTTCCTGTGATATGGATGCACCTCATGCACACCACATTTGGTAACCCCTGTTCCATTTTTTGCTGTGTATTATGATGTACTATTTCTCATGAAAAATATATAAAATTTTAGTACGTTATTCTTTTAAATTTGCATTCTCCAACCTGTTTAACCTTTTCTCCCATCCATTGTTACAATATGTACCAGATATGAGTTCTTGATAAGATTCAGATTATAGATTACAAAAGACAATTGCTCATAGGATACCATTTAGTGACTATCTAGGATGTGATAATGATATGAAGTTTCTTTATATAATATTAAGCAAATGTTAAAGCCAATGTTTTGCTTAGTATGCTTTGTTGGGAACAATGTTTGTTTCCATTACAGACAAGTGTTTCATCATTATCTTCTTGTTTATTGATGTGTACTGCCATTATATAATGTCATGGTCTTCACATGATTGACTCGGCTATAATCACAAATCATGAGGTAATTGCCGACCCTGATTCCCTCCCCTTTATTTCTGGGAGAGGGGATCCAAGTGGAGGTTGTATATAGACAATGACTTCTCATGAAGCAAAGAGATGTGAGCTTTATGGTGATTCAAAACAATCTTCATTACCCAAGTCAATTCAATATGGCTTGTTGGTCTCAATATTGGAAGCACTTTGAGGGAATGAGAGCCACTCGGACCCAGTTTGTATTGTCAGATAGAGTGATAAATGGATTTCAATTTTCTGCTTTCATGCAATCATGCACCCATCATTAATTTGAACTGTTGGATTAAGATTAGAATTCTCGTGTTTTGACTTTGTATTTTGGGATTTGATTTACTCGTGTTGGAATGTGTGCTATGATCTTGATTCCAGACGACAACAAGACTTGGTCAAATGAGTGATTTCATGACTGTATAATGTCTTTATCTTGTGATAAGTCTGGTCAACCATTTGGGTGTACTTTGCATTGGTGGCATCTCTGTTTACTTTCAAGTAACCATCAGTTTATGGGCTACTATGGTTGTGGAAAGTTATTGGGTTACTTTCAAAATGGTTATGTTTGACCAGAAAAAGGTGGTTGTGGAAAGTTACTATGGTACTTTCAAACTTATATCAATATTATGAAGCAATCAAAAAAGAGAAATGTTACTTCCTTATTACTTATTGGATAATGGGAAAAAAATGTTGTGGTTTAATTTTTATTTTATTGTTTTACCTGGAAAAAGCTTATACTACAGCGATAGTATTTTTAAAGTAAATAAAATAAAGGCATTTATTCTTAAATTTTGGTAAAATAAGATTATGATACACCCTTATAGATCACTATTTTTTGGGTGTATGTATGGATCATTTGCAGCGTGCTTAAGAAGTAATCCAAAAAATTCGACTTCGACAAGTGTATAAGACATAAAATAATGACATTATTATCATTAAGCAAATTACACAATTATATACTCAAAAATTGAAGGCATCTTAACAATCTATGAATTTTAAATGTTTTATGTGTTTTGTCTTCAATTTTTATTTAATCATTCACCAATTCATTTATGATAAAGTTGTGCATTTGAATCTTCACACAAATTCATTCGAGAGAAATTCATTTCAATAATTTAGTACGGCAACACTTAAAATTTAGTAGAAAAATTGTATATATAAAGAGATGGCAAATAGGACTAAAAAAAAGGATGGCAAATATATGATTGGGTAAAATTTAAATTGAATTAAATGGATTGATTAAAACAATCTATTTACAAAAACAAAGTTAATCAATCCATCACACATTTAACAAATTCTAATAGATGAATATCCAATCTATTCTTAAAATTATTGAAAAGTATTAATTTTAAAAGTTTAAAATTTAAAATTATGAGTTTGTATTATTTTAAGAAATATTTTTTTAATAAATTGCCCTATTAATGCACCACCATTGATCACTGAATGCCAAACCACCACTAGTTGCTGAAGTGCCACGTTGGATCACCATTTTGTATTTAACTTTTTTCGTGAACCATTAAATTTAAGAAAAATAAATGGAGAACACTAACAATCCATATAATTTCTTCTATAAGAAAACAATCTATTAATTATTTTTTCTATAGTAAGTAGTTTGGATGAAGATAGGCATAGATGAATGTGGATTGATAGATCCTATATTATATGTGTTAATATTTTGAGGTAACAAGTTTGAATATGTAATTTTTTGATTTTTCACAAAATTTATTATAGACAAAACAAGTTTAACATTTTTTTTTTAATTCGTACCTTCTAATCATTTGAGCTAACAATTGTATCATATATGTTTGTGGTTTGACTAATTCTTCCTAAAAACCACTTATTTTGGGACAGTTATATGTTTTGTTCGTATTAACCTTAATTCTCTCGAGATCAAAGGATTCAAGCATTAACCACAAATTTTGAGGATCATATTACACAACAAACTAACTTTCTCCTATGTTATGTCCAATATATATACATGAACACCATCACTTCATTTTGATCACAATCACTATCCTCTATTACACCTCTTTTTGTTTCTTATCTAGTAAATCATTGTGTGAAAGACTCATATCATGGGTGGGAAGATCAAGATTGGCATCAATGGTACTGCAATAATGCCTTTTTCTTTTTTGTTTATGTCTCACAACTTTATTTAGATTTTCAACTTGTTTTAACTTCTTATTCTTATGATAAAATGAATATATATATATATATAATCACTTGACAAAGTAAAATTAAACATAAACAGATTTTTTACATGTGTGCGCTATATGCTATGTAACTTATGTATATAAATGTTAGAAACTAAAGTAAAAAAAAAAATGATAATAAAGAAGATTATAATTGTAAGTAAAATGTGAGCGCTATGTGCTCTTTTATTTACTTGTGTTTAGTAACATGTTCTTGATTTTGGATCATCCAATGTGTAACATATGATTCTATTATTTTGAAAATCAGTCACAAAATAATGTTGCTTGTTTGTAAATGAAGGATTTGGAAGGATTGGCCGTTTGGTGGCCAGGGTGGCATTAGAGAGAGATGACGTGGAGCTCGTTGCTATTAATGATCCTTTCATTACAACTGACTACATGGTAAAAAAACTAGTTACCCTCCCAAATTTGTGTTTATGTGAATTCTTTTTGTAGTTAATGTAGATATAACGATTAATTTTGCATTGCATATTATAGGATATCAAATTTGACTCTTCAAAAACAATGAGCGTGGGTTAGAGGTCTAATTCTAAGTTGTAATATTAAAAGGATATAAGAGTAAATCGTGATTCTTATTAATCATTTTGAATAAATCACTAAATTCGTCATCGATTTTGTAATAGGTCATTGAGATTACAAATATTTTAAATATATTTATGACTTTATGAAATGTTACTAATGTTTAATGGTGAAAATAGGTTAGGTCAATTTAAATTTTATAAGGTTTGAGTCAGACCTATATTAAAAATGTTAGGCTCAAGTCTGATTTATTATCTATCAAAGATCCAATTTAAAGGTCTGACATGACCTTTTACAAAGTCTAACAATATCTGAAAACTTGTTTAAAAGTCTACACCAGTGACTTTTATGAAAATCTATCTAGTTTATCGTTATAATTTTGTAAATAGAAGAACAAATTAACATAACAACGAGCTTAAATTCTATTTTGATATGTAACATAATTTTTTTGAGTATCTAACATTATATTACATCATATTTTAATTCTATTTTAAAATAATTCCTTTAAATATTTTAAACTTTTTTGTTAAAGTAATATATTTAAATTACAGAAAATGTTAACAAATTTATGATTTAACATAAAAAAACAAAACTTAATATCATAGTAATAATAAATTTATTTATATTTAATTAAATAGATCTAAAAGACTTTTTCAATAATCTTAATCTAATTTTTTTTTAACTAAATAGATTTAAAAAAATAATATTAATCTGACTTATAATAAATAAAAAACCTGAATTGATCTGAGTCTGTCATAGCCAGACCATAGACCCTCTATTTTCTCTCCTACTAATATCTATTCTTCAGTCAAATTTCATATATATAAACCGTTAAGTTAAGTTGATCTTAATATTTAATTACTTTAGAGTACGAGTGAATTGGGTCAATTTTAAAAAGAAGTGTATGGGTGTAAATACAAGAGTTTATCATCTAATTCAAATCATTCGTTCGTTTGTTTCATATTTGTTATGTTTATTCACCTTATATTCATGCATTGAGTCACACTCACATGTGACTTTATCCATATTAATTAATTAATAATAATTTGTAAATATTTCCCTTGCAGACTTACATGTTCAAGTATGACACTGTTCATGGGATTTGCAAAAAACATGAAATTACGTTGAAGGACAGCAAAACTCTTCTTTTTGGTACTAGTAATGTCAGTGTATTTGGTGCCAGGTATAATATTATTTACTTTACACATTAATTTTGTAATATTAAGTTAGAATTAATTTAAAATTTTAAAATATTATTGAAGTCTGTTAAAAATTTGTTTGATTATATGTCATCGAGACAGTTGAGTCAGACTCTAATGATTGTCTTAAGTGTGAGGTGATGAAAGTGTTTTGAGAGTTAAAGTCTCATTTTAGATAAATATAATCTTAAAAATGCGTTAATATATAGTCTCACACCTTACATGGATAAATTATTATTACATTGTTGGACATTTGACAATTGTTTATTGAAAAAAATTAAATTTTATACATTAAAGTTACGAAATAAATTTTTATCACTAAATTGACATCTCATAAATTTATAGAATTGAATTAAGTTCAATCTAAATTGTAGTTTTAAATAATTCAATACTAAATTATTTGAATATGGATAAAATTATATTTTTTTTAAGCTAAAAATTTACTTTTAAAAAAAAAATTGAAAAACATAAACAAGTAAATAAAAAATAAAGAAATGCAAAAAAGTATTTCACAAATCACGTAGATTATTTGAATATGAATAAAATTATAATTCAGTACTAAATTATTTGAATATGGATAAAATTTGATGATTCACATTATGAAGCAAATTCTCATACATAATTTTTTTTCCTTAATTCATTAGGAATCCTGAGGAAATTCCATGGGGTGAAGTTGGAGCTGAATATGTTGTCGAGTCAACCGGAGTTTTCACTGATAAAGACAAGGCTGCTGCCCATTTGAAGGTTTGTCTCAATTTTTTTTGAAATAAACTAAAATAATATGAAAAAAAAACACTAAAGATGCGAATATAATTAAGATATTTTTCTAAACCCTTATAAATTATTTGCAGCTATAAGATCTTATATATAAAATATATAAATTCTAGGACTTAAATATTTAATGTGATTTATCACTGATTCACTCTGTAATCAAGAGATTAGGATCAGATGATTATTAAACTTTAGTTAAAGACGAATCATTCAGAAGAATTCAAATTCGAATCTTAATTTAAATAATTTTTAGTTGAATTTTAATTATTTTATAATTGGATTTTAAATTACTATAACTTCATTTTCCCTCTAAGAACAACAGGGTTAAAAGCGAATAAAATAAAATAAAATTAAAGCCTTATTTAACTTTATGTTTGATATTTTTCTCTTAAACTGTGGATATGTCCTTTGATATTAGGGTGGTGCAAAGAAAGTAATTATTTCTGCCCCTAGCAAGGATGCACCAATGTATGTAGTTGGTGTGAATGAGAAAGAGTATAAGTCAGATATTAATATTGTTTCTAATGCTAGCTGCACAACCAATTGTCTTGCACCACTTGCAAAGGTAATTTTGTTTTAATAATAATGTTTCTTAAAGTTGGAAATAAATATTCTTTTTCAAAACAAAAAATCTCAATTGACTTTTTTTTTGTTGAAATACATACTTAGGTTATTCACGACAAATTTGGTATTGTTGAAGGTCTCATGAGCACTATTCACTCTATTACTGGTAAGTATGTAATACTATGCAGATTTAATTCATGTGCACTAACATTTTAAAGATTTTTTAATCTTTCAATTAATTATATTTGTTGGATTACTAAAAATATTTTACTTATATCATATTTACCATAAGAATTATATAAAAATTGATTTATGATTAATTGACACTAAATTTTTTTACATTAAAGATGTATCAAAAGTAATCTCACATTATGATATGCATTCTTCTTAGATGCAAAGAATTTATAGTTTAGTTGATTTTTCTGTCACACAGCCACTCAAAAAACTGTGGATGGACCATCAATGAAGGATTGGAGAGGTGGTAGAGCTGCTTCTTGCAACATCATTCCTAGTAGTACTGGTGCTGCTAAGGTAAATTGTTACCTTTGATATTGCATATATACCACAAATCTTCTAAATTGTATTGCGGTTATCTATAAATCTTGATATTACAGTAAAATACAGATAAATATAGACGATATGATTGCGATGATATTGCAGAAATCTCAATTTTTATTTTTTTAAATTACAATTCAATCATTTCTATTTTTTTAAATTATTACCTGCGAACTATTAGTATCTAATGTTTGTATCATGTTTGTTTCGGTGTCTAATTACATATTTAAATATATTTAATTTTTAGCTGACACATTGTGTGACTAATGTTGTAGGCTGTTGGTAAGGTATTGCCAGCCCTTAACAATAAGTTAACAGGAATGTCTTTCAGAGTTCCAACTGTAGATGTTTCAGTTGTTGATCTAACTGTTAGACTTGAGAAAGGAGCTACTTATGATGAAATTAAAGCTGCTGTGAAGTAAGATTAAACTATTTTTCCTTTATGAGACAATGTTTTTCTTTTTTTTTCCTAATGTAGTGAATGCTAATTTTCATTTGTCTATAAATTTTTTCTTAGGGAAGCATCTGAGGGAGATTTGAAAGGGATTCTTGGTTACACAGAGGATGATGTTGTGTCTACTGATTTTGTTGGTGATAGCAGGTGATTATATTAAGTGTTACCAAATTAGTATGCTATCATCATGCATTAATTGTGAAAATAATATAGTCAATAGTTTTAGTTTATTTATATTTTGTTACTATTGTTTTCTGACTTCCGGTGATGTGGAAGTGTTTCATATGGTTCACGGTCGAAGAATATTTGAAAATGACTTGAAATTCTTATAAAAATTGACGTTGTTTATTGTAAGTAGAAACTCATAGTATTATTCAGTTGTAAATTCTTACGAATAAAAATGATGATCCATTTGATGACAATTTAACAAAAACAATAAAAACAAATATTAGTACTTCAAAATTTGACTTATGTTCGTTTTTCTTTGATTTTGTCAAGTCAACACAAATTAGATTATTGTTTCAATTTTAAAGATATGGAAGACCTTGAACTTCTACTTAAAGGTGGTGACACGGTCATCGTCGAAGTTTTGAATAATTATTAAATATCAGACTATCGTATACTAAATGAGACACTTCTCTACTTTAAAAATTGTCTATAAATTTATTTCCATAATCCTAGACTTTTATAGAGAATTAAGTGAAGTTCACTAACGAGCTTCATCCGCAAGGGGAGAACCAAAGTTAGGCCTTAGAGATTCTTAATTGCAATGTGTGAAGGAATATACTAATGAAAGAGGAAAAAAAAATGATTGTCTCACTTTGTTTATTTAATGTTTCTCAAGTGAATTAATTAGTTTGACGAAGCTTACCATATGATCCACCTTTTGCTTGTAGGTCAAGCATATTTGATGCCAAGGCTGGAATTTCTTTGAGTAACAATTTTGTGAAACTTGTCTCTTGGTATGACAATGAATGGGGCTATAGGTATGACAAATTTCTAAGCATTTTTTTTTCTTCCTTTAATATATATATTAACAACTCATATTTATAAATAGAAAATGTACACTTTGAATCCTTAATATGGCTTTTGATGTTTTCTTTTTCTTCTGAATGCAGCTCACGTGTGGTTGACTTGATCCGACACATGGCCTCAGTTAATTGAGCTTCAAAGAATTTTTTGACATCCATCTCATCTCAAGAAATAACACTTGTATCTTCAAGATCAAGCATTTAGTTAAGTAGTTTTTTGGAATAATTTTTCCTCTATTAAATGAGGATAATATTGGTCCACACAACATAATACTCTTGTCTTCAAGCTTCTATATTTTGGTTTATATATTATTTTAAACAAATATTTGGAATAATGTTTACTTCATGTATCATGTAGTAAAATATAGCAAGTGATGTCTACCCACAGTGGCAGCATCTTCAAACTAATTTTATCAATAGATTCCTTCTTAAGGATAACATTAACACTCCATTTATTTATTGGCATTAATTAATCTTAAAAGATTGTTAAGTTCTCAAAAACTTTTATAAATGGTGAATATTTTTCACTAGTTTGTGGAATGTATTAAGTTCAACCTAAATTTAAGTAGAGATTCTACCTCTATCTCTTATTGCTCTTTTCACAAATTTTTTGATACATTAAGAAAAAAAAAGTATATTCTATTCTGCATTTGTTATTTTAAAATTACTTTTTAAAATATAGCAGAGCTTTCCCAAATAGTTGCTATATAGCATTGAACATTTCAGCAACAGTTATATTTTTATCCCATACAACCTTTAATGGATCAATCAAAGCAATCCATTTATAATCAATTGGAGTGGGTAAAAAAAAATCCAATTCACCATCATCCATTTAATAAAAACCATTTAATTGGAGGGATAAAATTACACCAATATAATGTTACATAAATGTTTGTTCAATAACATTTTAATCGATATAAATTTTATAAAATTTACTAATTGATTGAAAGTTTGTATTCTATAAATCATTCATATAAACTTTTACATAAATCTAAGATTATTTGACTAATTTTCCTTGTGAAAATTTTACAAGATCATTTAATTTTATACCTAATTAAGCAGTGTGTAGACAGTCTCGTCTCCCCGCATTGGTGTGTATATATTTTACAATATTTTTGTGTAGTTTTGATTACAATTTATAACTTATTTATTTAGTTTATATGTTTTCATACACTTACCAATATTGCAGTAGAATTTGTGGTATACACAAATATATACACATAAAAATTAAAATGTAAGCAAATTGATTATAAACAATTTTTAAAACAACTCATTAATATTATTTGTGAATAAATTTGATTGTAAGTAGTTAGTAGTTAATTAATTAAGTATTGCATTAAGTGAAAATACTGTTAAGGGAAATTAAAAAATTAAAATTAAAAATAGACTAGACCAAATAAAAAATTACTTGTGAAATATATTGATGAGAATAATATTCCAGATAATAGTATTTTAAGGACTCAAAACAAACACACCATTTATTTTTTGAGTGAAAACACCCTTCATATATGAAGGCTAATTTGAGCTCTCAAAATCTAATAGAGGTGAAACTTGTAATTTTGAGTGTGAAACCTGAAGTTTTCTTACCCTCTTATATATAGTTAAGAAATTTAAGTAGGAGAATGAATCATATTTTAGAGAATATATGGAAGAAATCAAATGATTGAGTTAAAGTAGTAATTGATTTTAATTAACTGGGAACAATTCTTTGTTTACTTTTTTTTGTCAAACTCTGATTACTACAATCTCATTCTCTCATTATTAGAAGGTTAAAAAAAACTATATCGAGAAGTTCATAAAAAATATTTAAATAAATTTTTAAGTTATATAAAATTCAAAATGTTTTTAGTTTATGTAAATAAAATCATATATTTTAATCTTTACAAAATTATCTTACAAATAATTTTAGTTTCTATTAAAATTAAA
>JBBPBP010009778.1:4547822-4583975 GCA_037974735.1 Cicer chorassanicum | reverse complement strand
GGTCATAGAAGACAAAGAACAAGGATGAAACATCATAGTAGAAGGAGAAGAAGCTTGGCTTCAGGATTCATGGATATCAATGGACGCGACCGACACGGCCGTGATGTTGATTTATAAATAATGTACCACTCCTTTTCATTCTCATGGTGTAGAGGCTAGCCAGTATGAATTTTAAGTGTCTGTTTGGATTTGCAGTGAGTTTGCCAAACTTCAAAATGTAGCTTTTGTCAAAACACACTGGCAAACCCTGATTCATGCTAAAGTCACTGTCAATTCAAACATGTACTAAGACTGCGACTCACTGATAACAAGATAAAGGTTAGAACTTACGAGTTAGAGAGCATGTTTCTTGAGTGAGTATGTGTATGACATCATTCTACAAGGTAACCTATTCTGAGTTATGGGGTTGGATATTAATGAGTGAGAAATTTGTAAAGGGAAAATATATATTTTTTATTAAATTTGAGATTATTTGTACTAGTTTGTACCAAAATATCATAAGGTCTTTGTAGTGTAGAACAAGAAGCTGAAACCTACCACTTCAAACTCAGCTTGGGATTTTCCTACTGAATAGGCAAAGTTCAATATTGTACACTTTCTCTCTTTTCCTTTTACTTTTTGGCTCGTGACTGCAAAAGGAATTTTCTTAGTGCTGACATATATTATTCATGTAACATTTGTAAGGATCATATCCCTATGAACACTTGATGTAACAACTCACTTTTTATAATAATAAAATGGAGTTACGTGAATTTTGAGTTCTATATTGCCAAATAAAAAGCATTCTAGATCATTGTGTTGTTGCAAGCACATTGAATTTGTGCAAAATGTGCATTTATCATTTTCATATGATCTAATTTACGTCTAGAATATACTAGTGACACATTGTTAGTTATCGTTTTAAAAACACTAATCATAAAGACTAAAATACATTTCTAATAATTTCCATATAAAATAATCTTTTCTTTTAAATAGTAACAAGTATTTTTTTTTAAAAAGTTCATACATATAATATTTAAAATCAACCTCAATTTGGTCCATAAATTACTATTCTGTTATATTTAGTCTCAGATATAAAATATGCAATAAATATTATTAGTTTTTTTTTTTATCAAACAAGTAAGTTTTTTCTATCATTATATTTTATTGTGAAAATGATGATTGAATGTTTTGAAAATAGTTTATACATTATTTATTATATTTTTATAATAATTTAGAAACTAATTATATGTTGATAAAAAAAAACCCTAATTATATATGGGAGTGATAGTTGAACTTCATATATCGTTCAACGACCGCCAACTCACCGCCGTCCAGCTCCGACGCAAGAGCGCCACCGTGGAGCTCCGTCAGAATCGCAGCGCCACTGCACTTCTCCAATTTATCTCTCTCTTTCTTTACATTCCTATGCGTAGGTAACTCACACACACACTCCTTCATTTTTTGATTTTCATGCCCATTCCATTCATTTTGGTTTGCTTGTGGAGTATATTTTTTTATGCCAAATTGATTGCTATGCTTGAATTTTTCCTTTTGATTGTGTTGATTGGTGTACAGTTACTGTTTTAGGACAGGTTTGAATTTTGCAGATAAGGTGTTTGTTGAAATGTAGCCATGAATTTGCTTATTTTGATTTTGAGCCTAACATGTTTCCAATTGTTGTAGTGTGCTTACAAGTAGATATTGTTTGTTGTGAATGCATGATCCTTGTGTGGTTGAGTAAAAGTTCAAATGGATAAGCTTTCATTCAAGGTGCTTCAAGGAATGATATATTTTACATTTATATTTGTAGGTGATATAAGGTTGGTTTGGTGAGTGGGGTAGGGGAGTTATGGAGTTGACTGATAAGAAGGTAGCGAGTTCCATCTCCTCCCTCAGCAAAATACTAACAATACTAATTACTAACATTTGACTGTTGTAATTGTAAAAAAAAACAGACTATTGCAACAACAAAAAGATATGCATTAAGATTTTAAAATATAATAACATATTAACATGTGTTCAAGTTTGCAACGTTAGTTAATGATTAGTTAGTTAGTTTGAGTGTTTTCTCTAGATCCTTTATCATGGGTTGTTGCAGACAAGGTGTTTGTTGAAATGTAACAATGAGTTTGCTTATGTTGATATTGAGCCTAACATGTTTCCAATTGTTGTAACATATTTGGGAGTAGATATTGGTTTTTGAGAATGCGTGATTTATTGTTTGGTTGAGTTAAAGTTCACATAAACAAGCTTTCATTCAAGGTGCTTCAAAGATTCATTTAGTATTCATTTAGATTTGTAGGGGATAACAGTTTGGTTTGGTGGCTGGGGTGGGGGAGTTAGGAAGTGGAGTGATAAGGAGGTCGTGGATTCAATCTTTACCCTCGGCAAAAAACTAACAATATTAACAATACTAATTATTAACATTGGTTATTGCAAAAAAAAAAAAGCATGCATTTAGATTTGTATATAATAACACGTGCTCAAGTTTGCAATGGTAGTTAATGATTACTCAATTCGTTTGAGTGTTTTCTCTGATTCCTTTATTAAAATGTCATCTTAACCTTTTGTGCAGATTAGAAGAAAGCACCCGCCAAAGAAAACTGACATAGAGGTACTCAAATACTACAAAAATATTTTCAATCAAACTTCAAGGAAATTAAACAAGTCTGTATGCTCATTATAATGTGTACTGGATCGAAAATGGTCCTCCAGTGGATTACCGTGATTTAATCGAAGAATATGTTGTTATTTTAATGGATGGCTGAGAGTTGTGACCTGCTTCATGGAAAACTGATCTGGGATTCTGGGTTGGTATTTAGTCCTTTGTGTGAAACTTTGTTTATCAATAACCTTCAACTGAATTATGGATTTGGTTTACGGTTTACCGTCTGAAACTCCAACAACATTTGTGGTTTCTTTGACTGTGTATCGTGCAAAACGCAACATAAGCTTATTTATATGCCGGAGGTGACAGTGTTGGGCTTGAAAGAGAATTATGTCTCCTTCTCATGAAGCTCTGATTTTGATTCAGAAGATGATGAAAGTTCCTCCAGAAAAAGCATTCTCAATGTTCATTTCCTCAACATTTGAAGGCCTTCAACACACCTCCCAATCTGTATCGTTTATCTTAAATCGTCTCCTCTCATGTGGCATGCTATCCAAGGCTCACTCTTCCATCAAACCCGGTTCACTCCACCCATTCTCCTCACCACCCAAACGCACCGTCGTTTCCTCCCTTCCCAAACCCCCCTCACATGACAAAATCCTCCCCGCATTTCCAAACTCTGATTTCGCCAATCTTCTATCCTTTTCCGCTCGCACTAAAAACATCCGTTTAGGAAAATCGATTCACGCTTCAATTCTCATCACTGGATTCAACAAAACCCCATTCGTTATCAATTCCCTCATCAACATGTACTCCAAATGTAACCGAATCGAAACCGCGAGGTTTTTATTCGATTCTAATGAAAATGAATTGGATGATGTTTCTTGGAATTCAATTATTGCTGGTTATGTTAGGCTAGGTTGTAAGAATAGTAATCAAGAGGCTTTTCGCCTTCTAGTTAGAATGCATCAATCCGGATTTGTTTTTAGTGATTATAGTTTAAGTAGTGTGCTTAATGCTTGTTGTTTTGATAATTATAACAATAATAATTGTTTTGGGAGAATTATTCATGGATTTGCAATTAAGCTTGGTTTGGATTTGAATGTTGTGGTTGGAACTGCATTACTTGATATGTATGCGAAAAATGGATGTTTATTGGATGCGGCTAGGGTTTTCGAGAGTTTTAATCGGCGGAATGATTTTATGTATAATGCTATGATAGCTGGATTGTTAATAGGGAAGAGTGGATTGTGTTGTGGGAATTCACGAGATGCGCTTGGTGTTTTTGGTGAGATGCGGAGGGAGGGATTGAAGTGTTCGAAGTTTACGTTTTCGAGTATTGTTAAGGCTTGTGTTGGTGTTGGAGATTTTGAGGTTGGAAGGCAAATTCATGCTCAAATTTTTAAGAGTGGTCTTGAGGATGATGAGTTTGTTGGAAGTTCGTTGGTGGACTTGTATTCATTTTTTGATTCGATTGAAGATGGGTTGAGGTGTTTTGAGATGACCCCTAAATTGGATATTGTCTCCTGGACTTCAGTGATTGCAGGTTGTGTTCGAAATGGACAGTTTGAAAATGCTTTGTCTTTGTTTGATCGATTTTTGGCTAACGGGAGGAAATTGGATGAGTTCATTGTATCAAGTGTGATGGGTGCTTGTGCAGATATGGCTGCAAAAAGGACTGGAGAGCTGATTCAGGGTTATGCATTGAAATTTGGTGTTGCAAATTTTACCATTGTTAAAAACTCGCAGATTTGCATGTATGCAAAGTCTGGAGACATAGATTCCGCTCGGACGACCTTTCAAGAAACGGAGATTCCTGATGTTGTATCCTGGTCTGTAATGATTTGTAGCTATGCACAGCATGGTTTTGCAAAGGAAGCGCTTCGAATTTTTGAGTTGATGACTATCTCTGGAGTTAAGCCTAACCAGATCACATTGCTTGGGGTCCTAACTGCTTGTAGCCATGGAGGTCTTGTTGACGAAGGATTAAGATACTATGAAACCATGAAAAAAGATTATGGAATAGAAGCTAATGTAAAGCATAGTGCTTGCATTGTTGACCTCTTAGGGCGTGCAGGAAGACTAGAGGAAGCTCGGAGATTTATTTTGGATTCTGGTTTTGAGGATGACCCGGTAATGTGGCGTGCCTTGTTAGGTGCTTGCAAGGTCCATAAGGACACTGACATGGGAAAACGTATTGCTGAAAGAGTAATAGAGCTTGAACCTCATGAAGCTGCTTCTTATGTGCTTCTTTACAACATTTACAATGATGTGGGAAAAAAGAAACACGCTTTAGAGGTTCGGAAGCTCATGCAAGATCGAGGAGTTAAAAAGGAACCTGGTATAAGTTGGATCGAGGTAGGAAATACGGTTCATACATTTTTGGTGGATGATCGTTCTCATCCAATGAGTCAATTGATTTATTCAAGGTTGGGAGAAATGTTGGTGAAGATTAAAAAAATTAGCATTGACAATGAGAAGCTTCCTTTAGGCATCTCTGAAACTGAACATAGCGGTACTACCGGTATGAACCACCATAGTGAAAAGTTAGCCATAACTTTTGGGATTATATCTTTACCAGAATCAGCACCAGTGAGGGTGATGAAGAACTTGAGGGTTTGCTCTGATTGCCATACAACAATGAAACTCATCTCCAAGGTCGAGAAAAGAGAAATAATTCTTCGAGATGCTATTCGTTTCCATCATTTCAAAGATGGTTTATGTTCTTGTAAAGATTACTGGTAACAAAAAGATCAGTTTCTTTCGTAGCATCGTTTTGACAAAATCAATCAATCCCCCTTGGCGTCATATAGGAAAAATGGTACTTAGATGTATTAATTGAAGGAAAGGCATTGCCAAGCTCCTAGGCCAACAGTCTTAAATCTCCTCTGTTTTAACAGAATGTGTGGTGACTAAAATTAATTACAATTGCCCTAGTTGCAAGTACCAGTATTGTCAAATATCGACCATGGGGATTGCGGTGGAAGAATTTTCGAAAACTGTCATGGATAGTTTGTGAAGGATGGCACCATGGCGTTTTATGGCAGAATTTTGGCTTTCCACCATGGTCTGCCATCCACCATCAATAACTCTGGCAAGTACGTGAAATCAAAGACTTTCTGCTAAAACATTTTAGAATTGGTGGATTAAGTATATATACTTCAGAGGAGGGAGAAAGACAAGATCGTTTTCTAGCAAAATAAGGTAATGAGGATGTCATTATCATTGTTTAATTATGTTCAGTTATTCACTTAATAGTATTTTGTATCTATATTAAGCATTGATAATGAGTACCTTGGCACAATCATTGCCATGTGATTAGAATGTCATGGGTTCAAATTGAGTAATCAGCTTCTTGCTAATGCTTTCCAAAGTGTAAAATAAGGTTGGCTACAATAGACCCACAATGGTTCCAACCCTTTCCAGAACCTATCATGATAGGAGCTTTGTATCACCAATTTGTCTTTTTTCCCTGACATTAATGATAATGAGCTTTTTCTTTTATTATGTATTTATATTTACTGACCATAAGTTTGAGAGCTATGTGGAGTGGAAGTTCTGGTTCCTATCCTAAGCTTTACATTCCATGTAAATTTGAACTTTCCTTTCATTGTCTCTTTCTCTGTCTCAAGGTCTTTTTGGGAGACTTAGCAATTGTTTCAACCATATGCAATTCTGGGACCATTTAACCTTCTATTGCTTAGCATATTTTCAATAGTTTATGTGGTTTTTCACCTACTTGCTACCTTAATTCTACCAACATATTTCTAAATTACTTGGCTGATTGTGCAGAAAGTTTGGACTTTTGAGCTCAACACACTCATATTAAGAACAGAACCAAGGTACTGAATATCCTCATTACTAATGTAAGTTGTGTTTCGCTTGCTTTTTGTTTCTTTAACTGTGCTTCTTATGTGATGACCTATTTAGTGGCTGACAGATATGTCTAAGCTACTAATTAATGTAATGTGAAAATATTTGCACACGTGAATCTTATTCATAAATATGAAATGAATTTGAAAACTTGAAGATTGGAGAGGTTTGACCATAGAGCTGAATGTTAAACTCCTACTCTAACTCTAGGTTAGAAGAAGCAACATGTGGTTGAACATCATAATTTGTGTAATGGTAGTATCACTATTCACCATAGTTGCAAGAAATTAGGATTCAGATATGTAATGCTGCAACAGTTTCTTTGAAGTCATTAAAAATTGAGTGATGGTCTTGATGCAATGTGCTTATCGTATCACCCTTAGTAGATCATAGATGGTAGACAAAGACTTTAAAAGTTTTCCATCAAAACTGGATTTGGATTAGATGCTGTTATTGCGTCATGCGGTTACTCGTTTTGGCTGTCTGATCTACATCGATGAAGATGACTTTGTGATGATTTTGTAAAGGTTTAATGTGAACCAACCGATCTTAAATTAACATCCGAAATTGACTAATGCATCTAACTGCATATATTTTTAACCGCAGTGGATCAGAGTCCATCAAAACTACTACCTTTGGTTTTATTCATTAGAGAGAAAAAAACATCAAAACCAATGTACTCATTAATTTTAACTTTTTAATTATATATATATATATATATATATATATGTATATATATATTTTAAAATTGTGATATATTAAATATTCATTAATAATATTAAAAAAGACAAACATCTTAAATAAGGATATAAAAGTAATTTAAACAATAAATACATTTTCATAAAATTTGATATTTGATCTATATAAAATATAGGACAAACACCTATATTTGATATTTAATATAAATTTAGCTAACTTGTTTGTGCATTGATTAGGTAATTTGGTGGTTTAAAAACCATATAAGTTGAAGTGATAGAGAGCTTATGCGTTTAATTTCTCCGCTAACAAAATAATAATTAACAACTAATATTTACTTTTCATAAGAAGAGGAAAAAAAACTAACTTGTTAGCTTTTTTTATGCATAAAAAAAAGTTTATATTTGTCCACTAAGGTAGACCACCTTTATATATATAATCTACGATATAGCAATAGTTGAAAGTCATCCAAAACTTTGGTAAAGATTAATAGCATTTTTTGAAACTTTTCTTTTTTTTAATCTTTAGGGTTGAGTCAACTACTTAATCAAAATTAGTTGGATAAAAATAAAGAAAACTAATGTATTTTAATGAGTGTCATCATGCTCATTATTATTCTATTCTATTATTCATTTATTTAATTCACATCACATCTCATTTTTTTATTAATTATATTTTACAAAACCCCCAAATTTTGACTTAACAACACACCAAGCTTATGCATGGAGATGTAAATTTTGACTTAACAACACACCAAGCTTATGCATGGAGATGTAGATCAAAATCAAACCCAAAAATCAAAATTCCAATATTTGGAGCCATACCCATTTCACATCTGAGCTTGAAATCGAGCTACAATGGAAAAAGTTTGGATTTTGATGATGTTAACGATGATGGGCATTGCCAATATCGAAGGTGCAAAGAAGGTTTCATGGAGGGTACACACACTGTTCTCTGTTGAATGTCAGAATTACTTTGATTGGCAAACGGTTGGTTTGATGAATAGTTATAGGAAATCTAAACAACCTGGACCTATCACACGTTTACTTAGTTGTACTGATGAAGAGAAGAAGAATTATAAAGGGATGCATTTGGCACCTACTTTTCTAGTTCCTTCTATGAGTAGACACCCTAGAACTGGTGACTGGTAAATTTATTATTATTATTGTTATTAGTGTTGATAAGTTAACTTTTTTTATTTTATTTTTACTTTTTGGATTGTTTATTAGTGCTAACATGGTAAGTTGGATTTTATGTGGTAGGTAAGTAAAGTCTGATTAAAGATTGGTCTGGTTAGAGTTCGAATACCGATAATCTTGATTGCTTCGTCCTTAACTGAAACGATTAACCACTTGAGTACAAGTATTTGGTTTTTTAGGATTTAATTTGTATATACTGTCGGCATAAAACCTTTTTATAGATGTATTCAATCACATTTAACTGTGTAGATATTTGTGGAAATATTTTGGAAACTAACATAACAGAATGATATCATATTGTAATTTGATTGGATGCATGCGTAATAAATTTTACGTTGTTTGTTAGTGCATCACAGTTAATCTCTTTTATAAATGCTTTTGAATTTGGATTGTGAAATATGGATTTGTTTGTTTGGTTAATTGTGAAGTGATGTTAATGTGGTTGACTTTGGTAGTTTGGTTAATTGTGAAGTGATGTTAATGTGGTTGGTTGACTTTGGTAGTTTGGTTAATTGTGAAGGGATGTTAATGTGGTTGGTTGACTTTTGTAGTTTGGTTTTGATTATTCAATTCAATGTTGGTTATTAGCATATTCTTGAAGTCTGCTTGACGTGTTTTTCGTGTGTGTGTGTGTGTTTATGGACAAATGTTAGTAAATTAGTGTTTATGTTAGTTTCTCAAGTTTAAACTTGGGACCTCCTTAAAACCCCCTTAGTTCACCAACCGAGCTACCTATGCGGGGACAATGTTTGTTATTTCTTGAAACTGCATGTGCAAATGCTGTTGGGTTGCTATGGTAGTGAAATTATGAGTTTTTCACTAGATTTGCGTGTTTCAATTGTTAAGTATAATGCAAATAGAGTAATTATGCATTGATTTTACGTAATTAGGATAAATAGGGTAACTATGAATCCTTGTATTTATGACTCTTCGTATATATACTATTCTCCAGTATATGATTCAAAAACAAAGATCATTTTGTGTCCTCTATGCAGGTACCCTGCAATAAACAAACCTGCTGGGGTAGTACACTGGCTCAAACATAGTAAGGAAGCAAAGAATGTTGATTGGGTTGTCGTTCTCGATGCAGACATGATTATCCGCGGCCCGATTTTACCTTGGGAACTTGGTGCAGAGAAAGGAAGACCAGTTGCAGCATATTATGGGTATTCACTCATTTCTTACTTGTTTCTTATTGACTCTTAACACTGACAATAAAATTATTTAGCAATATATGGAGAGAAAAAATGAATGCTTAAGACTTTATGAATCCGAGGATAGGGAATTTGTCTTGTTTATAAGTTTAACTATGAAAGTAGATTAAATCTCTTGTAGTATATATATTTTTCTTGTTTATAATGTTAGGTTTTTACATTTTCTGGTTCATGATTGAAACTTGTTATATACCAAATTTTTTCTCCAGGTACTTAAGAGGTTGTGACAATATTTTGGCTAAGCTGCACACAAAAAACCCTGATCTGTGTGACAAAGTCGGCGGCCTTTTGGCCTTTCATAAGAGGTTGTTTATTGCAGGTATTACAATTGGAACTTGACCATAATCGAAGGCGAGGACTATTCATAAGCATAGAGTGCATAAACATTATAAATGAAGGTCTTCTATTACAGCACGGGGCAAACGGTTGTCCTAAGCCAGCATGGTCAAAATACTTGAGCTTTTTAAAAAGCAAATCTTTTGCTGAACTAACTAAACCAAAATATGTGAATGCTGCTACTTTAAAAATGATGGAGGAAGAAGCCGCAGAAGAACATATTGATCATTATGATGCTGGAAAGCCACATCCGAAAATCCATACGGTTTTTTCCACAGAATGCACCACATACTTCGATTGGCAAACGGTAGGACTTATGCACAGTTTTCGTTTGAGCGGACAGCCTGGAAATATAACCAGATTACTCAGCTGCTCTGACGAGGATTTAAGGAAGTATAAAGGACATGATCTGGCTCCTACGCATTATGTCCCTTCTATGAGTCGACATCCATTAACAGGAGATTGGTAATCCTTTTTCTAACTCGGAGTGTTTCAAAGTTTCAATAGTGTGATTTAAGCTTTTCATTTTTGTTGCTCGTCATTTCTGCATTGACGTTTACCGTGATTCGGACAAAGTTGCCGATGTTAGTAGTTACAAAATCAATATTGGAACAAGCAAAGGACTAGCTTTTGTATCATCATTCTTTTATAGATATTTAAAGCTAATTTTGACCAAATCTAACTTGGTACTCTCTGTTCTTTATTAATTGTCATTTTTGTGGAAGAATTTTGCTATGAAGCACATACACCTTTTGGATTAGGCGTGTCGCAGTGTCTAATTAACACTCATAAGACACTTGTCTTTTTTCTTATGTTTTTTGACATTAGCAGTGTTGACTTGTCTCTGTCCGTGTCGTGTTTGTATCAAAGTCGGTGCTTCATAGGAATTTTGTTCCTATTTATTTGTCGTTTTCTAAGTTCATTGCAACCTTAACTATAGTTTTTTCAATACTACCTTAACTATTATTGCATAGAAAGAAATAGGTAGAATGAGATAATAGATAGTTAAGGGTATTATAGAAAAAAGACATAATTCTATCCAAAGTAACAAAACTAACCTTAAAACAACTAAAAAGAAACAGAGGGAGTAAGTTAATTCTCATGATTAATTGTTATGTTAAATTGTATTATATCCCATGATAGTTAGTGCTACCTATTTGTTATGCTCTATGTTACTGAATGATTTTGCCATTTAGACTATAAGCTAAAAAAATTGATAGTTCTTCTGTTTCATTATAGGTATCCAGCAATTAATAAACCAGCTGCAGTCCTTCATTGGCTTAATCATGCAAATATTGATGCCGAATACATAGTGATTCTAGATGCCGATATGATCATGAGAGGCCCAATAACACCGTGGGAATTCAAAGCTTCTCGCGGCCATCCTGTTTCAACTCCTTACGAGTAAGCCTCATGACTTCGATTGATGTTTAAGTGACCTGTTAATGTTGATTAAAGTGCAGTGTCATGACTTAAGTTTTACCGATCATTTTCAATCTGATGAGTGATGACTAATCGGTATTTTAATAATATTTTCAATGCCAGCTACCTTATTGGCTGTGACAATGAACTTGCAAAATTACATACTAGCCATCCCGAAGCTTGCGACAAAGTTGGTGGTGTGATCATTATGCATATAGATGATCTCCGGAAATTTGCCATGCTATGGCTGCATAAAACTGAGGAAGTCCGAGCTGATAGAGCTCATTATGCGAGAAATATAACCGGAGATATATATGAATCAGGGTGGATCAGTGAGATGTATGGTTACTCATTTGGCGCAGCTGAGGTATTATGTTTTTACATTCTTATCATCATGCATACTTAGCACACTTGTTTGATTAATTGTGGATGTCGTAATATTTGAAATATAACCTTTTTCAGTTCTTAAACTGGCTCCTTAAGATTTTTTCGCATATTCAAATGATGTTATTGGTTTGATGCAGTTGAAATTAAGGCATACTATAAGCAATGAGATACTGATATACCCTGGTTATGTTCCTTCATCAAACGTCAAATATCGAGTTTTTCATTATGGATTGCGATTTAGCGTTGGAAATTGGAGCTTCGACAAAGCAGACTGGCGGGAGGTTGACATGGTCAACAGATGTTGGTCCAAGTTCCCGGATCCACCGGAGCCCTCAACTCTCGATCAAGCTAATCAAGAGAATGTACAGCGAGACTTGCTCAGTATAGAATGTGCAAAAACCCTTAATGAAGCACTTGAACTTCATCACAAGAAGAAGTGTCCTAGTGCTGATTCCTTATTGATATCAAAAGGGGATGAGAAAAGAGAGGAAAGTGGAACTAAAAAGATTGACAACACAGATGTAAGTATTGATTCGATAACCAATCGTGTCACGACAAACCATTCAGAGGAATTGGCGAGTGTTCAGAAAGATGAGATACCTAGTTCTTTCAGGTTTTGGGTGGTATTCTTATGGGCGTTTTCTGGATTTGGCTTCATTGTTGTTGTTTTTGTGGTGTATTCGGGTCATAGAAGACAAAGAACAAGGATGAAACATCATAGTAGAAGGAGAAGAAGCTTGGCTTCAGGATTCATGGATATCAATGGACGCGACCGACACGGCCGTGATGTTGATTTATAAATAATGTACCACTCCTTTTCATTCTCATGGTGTAGAGGCTAGCCAGTATGAATTTTAAGTGTCTGTTTGGATTTGCAGTGAGTTTGCCAAACTTCAAAATGTAGCTTTTGTCAAAACACACTGGCAAACCCTGATTCATGCTAAAGTCACTGTCAATTCAAACATGTACTAAGACTGCGACTCACTGATAACAAGATAAAGGTTAGAACTTACGAGTTAGAGAGCATGTTTCTTGAGTGAGTATGTGTATGACATCATTCTACAAGGTAACCTATTCTGAGTTATGGGGTTGGATATTAATGAGTGAGAAATTTGTAAAGGGAAAATATATATTTTTTATTAAATTTGAGATTATTTGTACTAGTTTGTACCAAAATATCATAAGGTCTTTGTAGTGTAGAACAAGAAGCTGAAACCTACCACTTCAAACTCAGCTTGGGATTTTCCTACTGAATAGGCAAAGTTCAATATTGTACACTTTCTCTCTTTTCCTTTTACTTTTTGGCTTGTGACTGCAAAAGGAATTTTCTTAGTGCTGACATATATTATTCATGTAACATTTGTAAGGATCATATCCCTATGAACACTTGATGTAACAACTCACTTTTTATAATAATAAAATGGAGTTATGTGAATTTTGAGTTCTATATTGCCAAATAAAAAGCATTCTAGATCATTGTGTTGTTGCAAGCACATTGAATTTGTGCAAAATGTGCATTTATCATTTTCATATGATCTAATTTACGTCTAGAATATACTAGTGACACATTGTTAGTTATCGTTTTAAAAACACTAATCATAAAGACTAAAATACATTTCTAATAATTTACATATAAAATAATCTTTTCTTTTAAATAGTAACAAGTATTTTTTTTTAAAAAGTTCATACATATAATATTTAAAATCAACCTCAATTTGGTCCATAAATTACTATTCTGTTATATTTAGTCTCAGATATAAAATATACAATAAATATTATTAGTTTTTTTTTTTTTATCAAACAAGTAAGTTTTTTCTATCATTATATTTTATTGTGAAAATGATGATTGAATGTTTTGAAAATAGTTTATACATTATTTATTATATTTTTATAATAATTTAGAAACTAATTATATGTTGATAAAAAAAAACCCTAATTATATATGGGAGTGATAGTTGAACTTCATATATCGTTCAACGACCGCCAACTCACCGCCGTCCAGCTCCGACGCAAGAGCGCCACCGTGGAGCTCCGTCAGAATCGCAGCGCCACTGCACTTCTCCAATTTATCTCTCTCTTTCTTTACATTCCTATGCGTAGGTAACTCACACACACACTCCTTCATTTTTTGATTTTCATGCCCATTCCATTCATTTTGGTTTGCTTGTGGAGTATATTTTTTTATGCCAAATTGATTGCTATGCTTGAATTTTTCCTTTTGATTGTGTTGATTGGTGTACAGTTACTGTTTTAGGACAGGTTTGAATTTTGCAGATAAGGTGTTTGTTGAAATGTAGCCATGAATTTGCTTATTTTGATTTTGAGCCTAACATGTTTCCAATTGTTGTAGTGTGCTTACAAGTAGATATTGTTTGTTGTGAATGCATGATCCTTGTGTGGTTGAGTAAAAGTTCAAATGGATAAGCTTTCATTCAAGGTGCTTCAAGGAATGATATATTTTACATTTATATTTGTAGGTGATATAAGGTTGGTTTGGTGAGTGGGGTAGGGGAGTTATGGAGTTGACTGATAAGAAGGTAGCGAGTTCCATCTCCTCCCTCAGCAAAATACTAACAATACTAATTACTAACATTTGACTGTTGTAATTGTAAAAAAAAACAGACTATTGCAACAACAAAAAGATATGCATTAAGATTTTAAAATATAATAACATATTAACATGTGTTCAAGTTTGCAACGTTAGTTAATGATTAGTTAGTTAGTTTGAGTGTTTTCTCTAGATCCTTTATCATGGGTTGTTGCAGACAAGGTGTTTGTTGAAATGTAACAATGAGTTTGCTTATGTTGATATTGAGCCTAACATGTTTCCAATTGTTGTAACATATTTGGGAGTAGATATTGGTTTTTGAGAATGCGTGATTTATTGTTTGGTTGAGTTAAAGTTCACATAAACAAGCTTTCATTCAAGGTGCTTCAAAGATTCATTTAGTATTCATTTAGATTTGTAGGGGATAACAGTTTGGTTTGGTGGCTGGGGTGGGGGAGTTAGGAAGTGGAGTGATAAGGAGGTCGTGGATTCAATCTTTACCCTCGGCAAAAAACTAACAATATTAACAATACTAATTATTAACATTGGTTATTGCAAAAAAAAAAAGCATGCATTTAGATTTGTATATAATAACATGTGCTCAAGTTTGCAATGGTAGTTAATGATTACTCAATTCGTTTGAGTGTTTTCTCTGATTCCTTTATTAAAATGTTATCTTAACCTTTTGTGCAGATTAGAAGAAAGCACCCGCCAAAGAAAACTGACATAGAGGTACTCAAATACTACAAAAATATTTTCAATCAAACTTCAAGGAAATTAAACAAGTTTGTATGCTCATTTTAATGTGTACTGGATCGAAAATGGTCCTCCAGTGGATTACCGTGATTTAATCGAAGAATATGTTGTTATTTTAATGGATGGCTGAGAGTTGTGACCTGCTTCATGGAAAACTGATCTGGGATTCTGGGTTGGTATTTAGTCCTTTGTGTGAAACTTTGTTTATCAATAACCTTCAACTGAATTATGGATTTGGTTTACGGTTTACCGTCTGAAACTCCAACAACATTTGTGGTTTCTTTGACTGTGTATCGTGCAAAACGCAACATAAGCTTATTTATATGCCGGAGGTGACAGTGTTGGGCTTGAAAGAGAATTATGTCTCCTTCTCATGAAGCTCTGATTTTGATTCAGAAGATGATGAAAGTTCCTCCAGAAAAAGCATTCTCAATGTTCATTTCCTCAACATTTGAAGGCCTTCAACACACCTCCCAATCTGTATCGTTTATCTTAAATCGTCTCCTCTCCTCTGGCATGCTATCCAAGGCTCAATCTGTACTTGTGCGCGTAATCTCGGGTAAAATTTCATCATGTATGTTCTCCCCCTCTTCACTTATGGACCAACTAACACAAACCCATTTCACCTCTAATTCAACCTGTCTTCTCCTGTATGATACAATTGTTAATGCTTATGTCCATTCTCAGTCACATGATCAAGCCCTCTATTTCTTACAACAGATGATTCACAAGGGCCATGCTCCTACATCAAACACATTCAATAATCTTTTGAACTTACTTATTAGATCAAATTGTTTTTGCAAAGCATGGTTAGTTTTCAACGAGTTAAAGAGCAAGGTTGTTCTGGATGTTTACAGCTTTGGGATCATGATCAAGGGTTGTTGTGAAGCCGGCGATTTGATGAAAAGTTTTCAGCTTCTGGCTATGATGGGTGAGACGGGTTTGTCTCCTAATGTTGTCATATACACTACACTGATTGATGGTTGTTGCAAGAATGGTGATGTTCATCTGGCGAAGAAGTTGTTTTCCAAGATGGAAAAATTGGATTTAGTTGCGAATCAGCATACTTACAGCGTATTAATAAACGGGTTTTTCAAACAAGGCCTTCAAAAGGAAGGATTTCATTTGTACGAAAACATGAAGCAAAGTGGAATTGTTCCTAACGTTTATGCATACAGTTGTGTGATTGGTGAATATTGCAATGACGGGAACATCGATAAAGCTTTTAATGTATTCGATGAAATGCGTGAGAAAGGTATAGCGTGTGGTGTTATGACATACAACCTTTTGATAAACGGGTTGTGTCGAACGAAGAAGCTTGGTGAAGCAGTAAAGTTGGTTTATCGTGTAAACAGGGTTGGCATAAGGCCTAATATATTTACATATAACACATTGATCAAAGGGTACTGTGATGTTGGAAAGATCGACACTGCAGTTAGATTATATAACGAATTGAAGTCAAATGGACTATCGCCGACAGTCGTGACATATAATACTCTGATTACAGGATATTCGAAGATCGGAAATTTAGCCGGTGCTCTTAACTTGGTCAAGGAAATGGAAGAAAGACACATTGCTCCTTCCAAAGTGACATATACAATTCTACTTGATGGGTTTGTAAGGTTAAATGATATGGATAAAGCATTTGAGATACATTCTTTAATGGAGAAATCTGGTTTGGTTTCAGATGTTTACACATATGGTGCATTAATACATGGGTTATGTATGAATGGTAGCATGAAAGAAGCATCCAAAGTCTTCAAAACATTGGGTGAGATACACATCGAACCTAATAGTGTCATATATGATATAATGATTCATGGTTATTGCAAAGAAGGAAGCTCTTATAGGGCTCTTAGGTTACTCAAAGAAATGATTGGGAAAGGAATGGTTCCAAATGTGGCTAGTTTTTGTTCAACCATAGGGATTCTTTGTAGGGATGGAAAATTGAAGGAAGCTGAGCTTGTTTTACAAGATATGGTAAATTTGGGACTAAAGCCATCAATATCATTGTACAATATGGTTCGCAAAGATAAAAGTGATGTTTTGGGTGTTGATCTTGAAAGTGTAATATAATTTGTAATTTCATAAATTTATTTGATTCTAGTTTAGTTGTCAAAATCACCAAGATTTGGAGTAAAAAAATACATATAAACCTAATTAAAAATTTAGGGTTTGTTTATTTTCTCAAAATAGTTTCATTTTCATTTTCATCTTATGACTGCTAATTCATTGTATGCTCAATTTTGAAAAATACTGATTTTCTCTTTTGATAAATACTATCTCTTTTGAAAATTACAATGACTTTTTAACATGTTTTAAACTATTAATCAATTCAAAAAAATCATGTTTCATTTTATAAAGTTTACAGTCACCTTAATTTCCTTAAAACATCTAAAATAGAAAATCCATTTAGGTTTTGTCCTTTTTTTTTCATTTGAATCCATATATTAAAAAATACTAATTATTAGCACCATTTGGAAGAAAAAAATATTTGTCTCTAAATATGACCACTCTTTCAATTTATTAGATCCATTTATTATTTTTTTCAAACATACCATTTATTAATATTACTAATTTGTCTTGAAATATGAAAAAATAAATTTAACATATTCAGGTTATTTTAAAAACAATAACACATAAAATGAATACATTAATTATCGTATCGACTTTTCTTAATAAAAATAGAAAAAGTGTTTATAATAAGAGACGAAAATAGCATGAAATAGAGTTAGCTGCAGCTCGCAGCATGCATAATTGAACTCTGACTGGAACAAATTAGGAAGAAGAAGTGCAACCTAATTTAACTATGTTAAAAAATGTGAATGAGACAAAGGATGAACTGAAGAAATTGTTTATTACATCTTTTTGAAGGGTACTTTTTATAGGGTTTTAGAGGGGAGGATTATGGATAGTTAAATTTATATTTTGATATCTATTTGATATATGAAAAAAATTAAAAGAATTATATATCTATTTTCATTAATTTTTTTTTCAAAATCTACCTCACAAATAGACTCCAAGAGATCATCACGTACACTTTTCTAGCACAAATCCATGCTCCTCTCTTGCATGCATTTTGACATGTGCATACGATATTCCAATTTTGTGATTATTTATATGATGCCACAGGATGTTTTCTAATTCTTTGGGTGTGGAGATGATATAACGTTACAAAAAAATTTAGTTTATTATTTTTCAATTTTTCTCTTTTTATGAAAGTCATTTTTTTTATAATAAAAATTTTGGGTGATAGGATAATTTTTGTATTTGTCTATGAATTTGGAGAGTAATATGATTTACATTAACTTGTTTAGTCTGAGTAAAAAAAAATTTGTTTAGCTTTACTCTAAATATATTTGTGGAATAACGTATGATTTAGTTTTAATTTATCAGGTCCATTTATACTTGTACATTATTAAAATTTTAAAATTTGATTAGGATCCATCTACACTGGTACATATTTTCTAGGGTCCATCCTCTCTAGAAAATAAGTTTAAAATTTAATTTTTATATCTATATTTTCGTTATTTTTATTTTAGTTATGTTTTACATTTAAAAAATGTATATTTAATTCATTTAAATTTAAAAAATTCTCAATTTTTGTGCAATTTTTTTTTAAAAAAATATTTTAAAAATACTTGAAAAAAATCATTCATATTTTTTAAAATTGAAGAACAATTAAATATATCTCATTTCAATAAAGATTAAAATCGTTTATTGAATAATTTTATAGAGACTAAAAATTATATTTTTATTTAAAAAAAAATGAAATTAAATATATTATAATCTTGTGAAAACTAAAAACATATTTAACCTTTTGATAAAATATTGAATAATCTATCGTTATTTTAAAATATTGATAAAAACTATACATAAAATCTAACCCAATTAACAATATCGACCCAAGAATTACATTTTTACTTATGTGACTTTATCAGTGGTGTTTACGATAAGTCTGCCAAACAAAAAAACCTTAAAGAAACACGCAAAAATATTGAGTTCCTCCTTGAAACAATTTGTTTTGGCGGTGGACCCCACACTTTGGAAACCAGAAAAGGTTGCATAGCACACACCTCACTTTTTCAACGTTCTGTTAAAGTTGTCTGTTTCTCCACATCATTCACACACACACATGGCCTTAGATTTTGAATTTCAAATTTGAATGTGTACTACAATACTAATACTAACGGCCATATAATATAAAATAATAAAATAATGTTAATAAACAAAGAGGGTCATAATAATTGTAGCAAAGTTTGGATCTTTTGAGGTTTCAACGTTGGAGTGAAACATGGGTGACTCAACTTGTCTCATGCAACCATTTTGTTATGCTTCTGGAATTAACAATGAAGCCAACGAGGTTAGTTCATTCAGCAATCACTTTTATCTTCCAAATTTTGTATTATTGCATTCTTAAATACCATGAAATAACTTTCTTTCTTTCTTTATCTTTTTATTTTATTTTATTTTATTTCATTTTATTTTTATTCTGTTTTACTTCATGTTTTCCTTGGTTATGCATGTAGCTTATGATAGCAAGAGATTTTAATTTGGTGTTCATTAATGATATTTTACTAATTGAATTGCAATAATTTTTTTAACTATTTTTCTTGAACTTGAGAATTTGCTTATTTTTGCTTTGTGAATCTTTGATAATTGATGAATTGGGTTACACCATAACATGGTACATTGAAGTTTTTTGGAGTACAAATAATAAAAAATACTTTTTTTTAAATTTTAATTTGGGGTTCATTAATGAGTTCATTAATTGAATTGCAATACATTTTTTTCAACTTGGGGTCCCCTTTTAACTGAGTTTGCTTATTTTTGCTTGTGAATCTTTGACACCATATCATGGATTCATGATAAATTGAAGTTTTTTTTTGGGGGGTGGGGGTTCTATTTTTAGGGTGGAAATAATAAAAAGTCGTTTTTTTAAAAAAAAATTGCTTATATTTTTTAACTGATCTTTCAAGTGAGTTTGCTTATTTCTGCTTGTTAATCTTTGATGGGTGAAATTGAAAAAACAAATGACATTTTTTTCCAATGGGTTTCACCATAACATGAAACACTGAAGTTTTGTTTTTTGGGTATATATTGTTCAGGTGCTATTAATTAAAAAAAAAATTTATTATATTTTCCTATGTTTTATGGGATCTATTATTGGGGACCCCTTGTAACATATTTCAAAAAAAATTGGACAATTTAAATTTTAAATTTGGTATTATACATTGACAAAAGAATCAAAATTTGAATCTTTTGATCTTGATCGAATAGCCGAAATGCATGTGACTGCATGCAGGCATAATCATACAACACCTAAGCTGAATCCTTAAATTTTGGGGTCTATTGTTAGGTGAAATTGATTAAAAAAAAACATTTTTTTGCCTATGTTTTGTGAAGGTTTCACCTTGAAAAAACTATGAAACTTGTGAATTTCAGAACAACACAATGCATGCACTTGGACAATCAATCTCATTTGGGAGGTTCATGTCAGAATCTCTAGCATGGGATAAATGGTCTAGTTTCTCTCAAAACCGCTATGTCGAAGAAGCTGAAAGGTTTTCAAGACCTGGTTCAGTTGCACAGAAGAAAGCTTTCTTTGAAGCTCACTACAAAAAACTTGCAGCTCAAAAAGCAGCTGCATTACTTGCACAACAAGCAAACAACGATGCTGCACAAAACAATGTCATAGGAAAACAAGATATTGTTGGAAGCAACAATTCTTCGCCGAAAAGTCCAAGCTATGAAGTTATTGTCAAAGACGAACTAGATGCGAAAGTTTTGAGTTTGAGTTCTGAGTCAGATGAAACTAGTCGTGATTTAGATTCGAGTATAAAGACATGTGTTGTATCTGAAATGAACAAGTTAGAAGAATCTGAGACACAAATGGAACAAGAAGTTTTAAGGAATTCAATGAAGGTTGAATTGCAAAAAAAGATTGAAAATGTTGATACACTTCAAGAGCAAAGTGAAAAGTTAAGTGCAACACCTCCTATCATGACACCAATATTGAAGGTTATTATGTTACTCCTTATGTTTCTTTTTAACTGTGGGTTCAAAGTTTTATCAATTATATCTTTAACAATTTGAGGTAGAGGGAAAAATAACTGTACTAAGATAATACACAAGACATTGGTATCATAAAAAATAAAAAAATAAAAACCCTTTTTTGGTTTGTGTAGAATATCCTATGTAGCACAAACTCTTCAGATTAAAAGTATGGCTATGTCCGACAACATATGTCAGTATTTGACAGTAACGCATATAATTACATTTAATTTTATTTTATTTTCAAATTATTATTGTATCAATGTGTCAGTATAAGTGTTGTGTCCGAAGTCTGTACTTCATAGAAAATAACCTGGATTTTGTTTTTTTCTTTCTCTTTTTGAGGTCATAGTCATAGCACTAACATAGTGGTTGTTTTTGCAACAGGTCTCTAGCTATGATCAAGAAGTTTTGGCGTCAACTAGCAAGAAGAAACCACAAATTTCTTCTACCTTTAAATTCTTAAAAGCTAATGGAACTTCCAAGTTCACTACTACTACACCTGTTAAATCCACTGCTCCTATTTTTTCTTCCAATATAGATAACTTTGTCACTCCAATGAACAAAAACCATGCTGCATTAAGCAATGCAGATAAAAAGAAACAAACTCCAAAGTCAGTTAACTTTACACCAATTAAAGAATTCAATAGATTGACTGCATCAGTGATGAGGAGATTTGAAAGTTCAAAAGTTGGTGCTGCTTCTTCCAAGGCTTCAAAGGATAGTGTGACTCCTCTAAAAACACCAACTATGGTAGTAGTATTCCATATTCTTTTGCTTTGTCTTTTCGATTCGTCTAGAAAATACTTCTGATATATTTCATAGTTGTAAAAGAATACAAACACTAATACGTTTATATAGACTACTCTAAATCTAATAGGCCTGATTATCGTGCCGAGGCCGAAATATTACACATAATTACAAATACACTATTTACAACTCCTAACTACATGTTTTTCAATTTCAATTTTGCTATGATCTTCCAAGTTGTAAATTGATGTCAACAATGCTAAAGTGAGTCATTTTAACAATTGCAGGCTTCCAAAGAGATGCAAAAGCATTCTTCATTGACTCCATTAACAGAAAAGAAAAGGTAGGTACCTGATTTCTACAAAGTTATTAGTTATAATGTTGAATTTGTTTTCTTTAAAGTGTCAAGTTTTCTCTAGGTGTTCTAATATTGACATTGTGATTATAATCTTTGTAAATTCATAGGAACAAAACACCTAGTGATTCGTCAGCCTCGCGCAACCATACAGCCGGTCCTAAATGGCGCTTGCTCTCCGGAGAGTAAGTCATTTTCACTTTGATCATCAAACTATTGGAATGAATTGAAACTCATTAGGCACCAAGTGCACAAATATAGGTGTTTCATTAGTGTATGATTGATAGCTTGTTTGAACACATATTCAATGTTGAAGTGGATGAAATCTGAACATAAATCATTTTACTTTAAACTCACTGTTAAAGAAACCAAACACACACCTTTTGATAAATATCTGAGCTAGAAGATAAATTTATTGTTAAATAGTAAAGCTATAGCAATATTGCATATCGGAATTTGAACAAATTTGCTATTGTTTTGCATACGCTATTTAATACACAATATTGTTAAAATAGTGATTATAAAGTAGCAAAATTTGAACAATCTGCTATTTTTTCATGATAACACTCTGGTACATGTTTTATCTACAAGCATTATCAACCAGCACATTACTTTCTCATTAAGTAGTATATGGTCTATTGGTCTTGAAGGTGCTGCTTTACCTTTCTTTGTTATCATTGTTTTCTAATGTTGTATTTGCATGCAGAAATAAAATGAGATCGCCAATTATATCATCACCTTTCAGCTTGAGGACAGAAGAAAGAGCTGCAAGAAGAAAGAAGGCAAATCTAATATCTTTATATATTTCTCTTAAATTTAGTTGATTATGAGTTTTACTTCATATGGTCACTAACTAAAGTACTTGTCTTTTTGTTTGTCTATTGATCTTCATCAAATTTAGAAACTTGAAGAAAAGTTCAATGCTAATGAAACACAAAAAGTTCAGCTGCATACAAAACTCAAGGTATGTAACAAATAGAGTTAAATATAATTTTAGTCTCTACAAAATATCTTCTTGTCAAGTTTTGTCCTACAAATATTTTCATCAACGTTTTGGTGATTTCTAAGAGTAATCGTTGATGAAACCTTTTGTAGAAACTAAACTTGATTCGAAAAACTTGTATTGTGAGAATAAAAAATCAATAATTATATATTTAATCCTCCGATTTTCAGGAGAAAGCAGGGAGTGAGATTAGAAAACTACGCCAAAGCTTTTGCTTCCAAGCAAGACCACTACCTGATTTTTACAAAGAAAGGAAAGCATCAAACATGGAGACAAGAAAGGTATCTTTTAAGTCCATATCTATGAGTGATGAGACAACATGACCTAGTTGAAAGTAACACTCTCGCGTCACATTTTAAAATACCAATGAAACATTATCTTCTACTAATATACTCTTATTTATTATATCTGAACTCAGATAACTACTTTAGTAAGAATCTGGTAAAAGTTCGTCTTATGTTATCTTGCAGGTCCCTCCGATACATTATGAATCAACTAATGAGGGAAGACATCCTCTCACTCTTAGTATGGCAGAGTGCAAAACTTCTTTACCTCCTAACAGACCTTCATTGAGAAACATTGGCACCAAGAGTTTCATGGGAAAGTGTGGTCATCCTCTGACTTCAAATTCCATGAAGATTATTACAACTCATGAGAATACATCACCAAATATTCAGCATTGGAAGCAAAATGTCAGAAGTTACAAATAAGTAACCAATGCTGAAAGCAGAAAGATGTTGTAAATGTAGCTTCAGTGTACCACATTAACTAGGCACCAAAGTTTTAGCAACATTGGTAGCCTCCTTCTGACCCTTTTGTCTATTTGTAATTTCAAATGTTCAAAAGCATAATTTCTATGTCATTTGGACATATCTTGAATGATATGATGGGTGAAATGCATGATATATAATTTTAGCACAAGTCATATGATAATAATATATAAAAAGTTTATCACATAAAAAGTTAAATTAGAACAAAAACTATTAAAATAATATATGAATAATGGTTTTATTTGATAATAGTATTCATACATGTTGGTTGATTTCTGTTTTGTATATATTACATGCTCAAAGAACCTCCAACTTGTAATAGAAGATGATAAGATTTATACTAAACTATTATTTTGTTGATCTAATGAACTTGAGCTGATCAGTGGTTTCTGGATTTCTTCAGTATTTTTAGAATTAAGCACTTCCTTTTGAGGATATAGTACATAATGTTGACACATTAAAATAGAATCATAGAATATAGTGACCTGCAATTGTGTTCAAAAATAAAAAATTATTAATTAGTAATAAGCTAGATATAAAGTCCTACAAGAAATTAAAGAGATATTTTCAATAAAGAGCCTTCATTTAGTAAAGGGATAAATTTTATCACGGATCACTTCGAAATTCTGACGACAAATATGACCTTATAAAAGTAAAAAGGCTTGATTGCAGTTTTGATCCTCCTATTTTAGTTTAATCACGAAAGTAGTCTCCCATTTTATTTCTCCCCAATTTTGGTCCCCAAAACATAATTTTGGTCCAAAATTTGATGAAGTATTATTTTTTTAAGCCATGCCACACACATTTATGATCATATATTTCAAGTACAATTGTTGTGACACGAAATCTTGAAGCATGGTGTGATTTAAATAAACGCAAAAAAATGACATTTCATCAAGTTTTGAACCAAAACGCTGTCTGGGGGACCAAAACTGAGGATAAATAAAATGGGAGGACTATTTTCGTTATTCAACTAAAATAGGGGGAACAAAACTGCAATTAAATCAAGTAAAAATTAATTTATGCTCCTCATCCTTCTTACAACTAAAATGATAACTTCATCAATGTTAATTTGATAAAAAAAATAAAAACAAATATATCTATTTCAAAACTCATTTTATATATTTTTTTTTGTCAAAATGACACCAATCATCGACGTAATCGTAAATACAATGATGATTGTGTATTTAACCAAAATTATTATATAAAACTCAGTGCAATGCTTGTAAAACTATTAAAAGTTAGTGTTTGGAAACAACTAAAATCACGGTGGATCAAAAGTTATACATTGAAGTTTCTTAAAATTAAGTTGAGAGTTTCAAACACTCTTTAATAATAAAATAATGGTTTTTTTTTTTTACATTGCTTAACCAATCACTCGTTAATAATAAAATAATAGTTTTCTTACTATATAAAAAATGCTAGAATATAAGTTAAGGAAGATTAAATTACCAAGGATATAAGTACTTTTCCAATGTTCCCATAGAAATTCACCCAAGAACCTGGATAAAAATAAAGTAAAAATTCATAAGTCATAATTATCAACATTAATGGTCAAATAAACTATTTTATTGCATGATCTAATTCAAAATTGTTAGAAAAAATCACAAACCTTGATCTATAGATTGCATGGCCATTTGTGAATAATTAAAGACTCCTCCAGAAAAATCAAGGAGAACACTACCAATGCTAAATCCATCTGTACTCTTTCTCAAGAAGTTCATGAATACCTATATTAATTTCATTACAAAATAGTCACAAATTAGCAACAATTTATTGTTGGGTCTAATTAAGTGAATATACTTTTCCTTAATAAGATGAATAAAAGGAAAAACAATAAATTCATTTCTCTATTATTAATGAAGCAAATATGAAATTGGAGTAAATCCTCAATTTTTTTAATTGGTCCTTCACGTTGTAGGACTCTATTAACCTAATCTCCTATATTAACAATATTTCAAAATGATTTCTGAAATTATAAATTATTAGTTAGATATATTTCTAGATTGGTATTTGCAGGGCCTATAATTAATGACATTAAATCATTAATGTTGGCAATGCATTTGAAATTAAGTAAATAATATCATATATGCATTTGATAATAGATCCAAATAAAAAGATAATTTAGAGTAATATTTTGTAATGTGTTTGATTTGGTTGATACAGTGCTATAATTTCAGGGATCAAATTGAATATTTATCCTACAAAATTGTGAAGAATCTATAGCAAAAATTGAAGATGATGATATAAAACATAAAATAGAGGGTAAGGCATTGAAACCTGGGGACAATACTTGATGAGAGTCATAAATACTTGAATTAAGCTGCAGTGTTATTGATTTCCACAAATTATTAGAAGAAAATATAATTAATCATAGCATAGAAAAAATATAGCTACAATAATATTAACAATTATATAAAAAATAAAGTACTGCTACAAAGTGATAAAATTCAATTAATTTCATCAATGGATTTAAAAAAAAAATCAATCAAGGCTTGACTAATTCATTGAAAAATAACTAAAAATGAAGAACAGAGGAATATCAACAACATAAGAGACTCACATTTTTTTGCAATATTACCACACATGACACAATCTTATATCTACATACATATAAGATTAGCCAAAGCCAAGAGTGATTAGGTAATGCTATGTAAAATAAATAAATAAATAAATAAATAAATAAATACTTGCTTGAAGATGGAGATTAGCCAAAGCCAAGAGTGATTAGGTAATGCTATGAAAAAACAAACAGCAGCAATGAGCCACACAACACCAACTATTGCAATCACATATTTTGATAGCTTCTGATTTCCATACTGCATAAGCCATTTATAAAAATAAGCAAATTATTTACTATATATAAGGGAATCTTTGGTTTGACAAAATGTTTTTTTGTTTTAAATTTCTTTTTTAAAAAAAAAAATAGGGAAAAGGAAAATTATTAATAAACAAAGTGTCATTAATAACTATTTTACAATCGTCTATGAAAAAATTTAAACTTCATCTCTTGATAATATAAAATCAAACTCTTACTATTAGAAAATTATTAAGTTGTTTCATTATATTTCTTAATTTTTTTTTAAATTAAATCAAATAAAAAATAATGTGATGTTTTCTCAAATCAAAAAACTCTTAGACAATCTTATTCATGTTCGGATACACGTAAAAAAAAATGTTTAGTTTGAAGCAAAGTGTATTCAAACTTAAAAATAAATATTATTGATAAGTTTGTTTTTGTGTTTGAATACACTTCAAAACAAATGTTTAATCCGAAGAAAAGTGTATTCAAACATGAAAATAAACGACCTCTTATTTGAATTATCTAGAGAGTTCAACAAGAAGTTGATTATACTTACTCCATAGGTTGCAAATTGATACAAAAAAATTAATTTGATTATAAGTGCATGAGTGGAGAAAGCAACATCATTAGCAGCTACAGGAATCATCTGCAATTAACAAAAAATAATAGAGCAAAACTAGATAATGTATATGAATAAAAAAAAAAAATCTGAAGCCAAACATATCAATTTTTTAGTTAAAATATAAGACCTTTTAACAAATTAAACATCCTTTTATTGATAATAAAAAAAATTAAGCATTTTTTATTTTCACTTTGTCCTACTTTTTTTTTTATTTTTTTAATTGGTCAGTATTTTCAACTGAAAATTAGAGAATAATCATTCTCGAAGATCTATTTAAACGATTGACCTTATTTAAAACTATTAGAACAAAAACTTGATCTTAAAAAATTAGGAAAAACGAAATCGCAAAACAAGAATGCAAAACGTTTCATAACGAAATTCATATTACAACAATAACTATAAACTAACTTTTGCGAGACAGTTTACCCTCTACACCTCAGTTACTCCACACAAAAAAGGTTGGAACAATCGCAAAGACAAGTCTCACTCCTCAGCTCGTTTGACCCCGTCAATTACCATTATCTATGAATCATACTAAAAAAAAATGATGAATAACATATATATGATTTTCTTACTAATATAATAAAAGTTTTTGACATTCTTACATGAAATTCAAAACTATAAAGTAAAAAGAATATATATACCTGTCCATAGCCATACTTCTCAAAGTATTGCTTTTGAATAAGAGGGCTAAAAAAGAGAGAAGCGTTGTATATGAGATATGACAAATGTTTTGTGAAGTTCAAGATTGTATAATCTAAGCTTAACCCCACAACACTGTCTCCAATATCATCAAACCAAACAAAAACACAATCATAAGTAAGAAACAAAAAAATTGAGAAAGAAACCAATTAAAAAAAAAAAGAAAAGAAAAGAATTAATAACCTTTTTCTACGAAAATTCAAGATGATTTGAGGGTAGCCAGCGATTGCCCATGAAAGAAAAGCTAACCAACCAAGTACTTGGTAGATGACTTCTAATGGAAATGAATTCCATGGAACCATTTCTTTGTCTCTGTTCTTTTTTAGAGACACAAGTGTTCTCAATAAATAAATTTGTTTACTTTTATTATGCAATGATGGTCTAAAAATAATTTTATATCGTCGTGTAATAATAAATAATCATTGCATTTTATAGTTGATATGATTCAACGACAATATAATTTTTTTTATATTTGACGGTGTATAAAAATTTGACGGTGTTTAAGAATTTAATTTAAAATTATTGTTTAAGAATTTAATTTTAAAAAAATAGAGAAGATTTTTTCCAACTTGCTTTTTGTTGGACTTTAGTGTCCATGAACTCGGTCCAAGAAACTCACTCGATTCTTTCTTTCGTTTGATGCTAATAGCCAATACTTTTCCTTCTTTATTTATTTTATCCTATTGTAAGATATTTAAATCACACGTGTGAATAGAGTTTGTATCGTTGGTATATTCGTAGTTTTTGTTTGAGTCTAATAATTAAATTATATAAATATTTTATTTTATTTTTGGCTTTTGGTCTCATATTTTAGCTGAATTATGAAAATAGTTTCCTCATTTTATTTCTCCTCAGTTTTAGTCTCCAAACAGAATTTTGGTCAAAAACTTGATGAAGTATAATTTTTTTACGCTTATTTAAACAAAACCATGCCTCAAAATTTTGTGGTGCAACAATTGTACCTGACATTTATGATCATAAATAGTATGGTGTGGCTTAAAAAAATAACATTTCATCAAATTTTAGACCAAAATTCTATTTAGACCAAAACTAGAGAAAAATAAAATGGAGGACTACTTTCGTAATTCAGCTAAAATAAGAGTTCATAACTGCAATTAAACATTTATTTTTTAAAGAGTCTAATAGTTAAGTTAACACACTAAATGCTAAGAATTATGGATATTATGGATATCGTTGATTTGATCTGAACATATCAAGCATCTCTGCATCTTTTTTTTATATGGGTTGCATTTACAATATTAAAATTATTTAATTTAATATATGTAATTTATTTAATTTAATAAACAATTATAATAAATACTTTTCTCTTTTATTTTTAGAGGTATAATTATGTTTTAATCCATCCACAAAAAGAATTATGTTTTTAAATATTTTATGATTAAGAATCGAGACTTACAACACTTACATAGAATTTGCATAAACTATTTGCGTTAAATATAATTATATTTTTAATCTTTCAATTAAGGGTAATTGTGAGCTTTAATCTCCAAATTTTAATATTAGATTTCTATCCTCTAATTTTGTAATTTGGTCATCGTTGAATTATTTTAGTCTCGAAGATACAATTTTCTTTTGAAAGAGTCAACATAAATTCATTCAAACCAAGCTAGAAAGACAAGTAGAAGCTATAAGACCATCTTCATTTTAAATGAGTAAAAGTCACATCACCACCCAATTACCATAACAAAAGACAATGCCAAATAAACAATATTGCTAACAACTCTTCAACTCCATTTTTCTAACAACTCTAAAGTTCTGAAACACCAAATCCACCTTTTCTTTATCTAATCAAATTTATAAGTAGATAAGACTATGCAAGTATAAATACTTAAAACCAAGAAAATTGTAAATATTTATTTAGTTATGAAGAAAATATCAAACTAAACAAAGTAGAATTAATGTACATATCATATTGACAATCAATTTGGTAAGCATAAGGAAAAAAACTAAGGGTATTAAAGATGTCTTAAAATAATATGGCCATCCAAAGAGATATCCAACATAAATTAGAAACTAAACACCATATGTTCCTAATTAATTATATTTACAAGTGGTGAACCATTTAGTGAAGCTAAAAAATCATAGAGAACATATTTGGAAAGAGATCTATTCCCTTTCAAAATTTCTATGCATATATGTTCTATTGTAAAACAAACAAGTTGTCTAATATAAAATTAGGGATTTGGGTTGTGTGCCATTGCTCACACAAATACATTAGTTCAATTTTGATTGGACAACTGATATTTAAGATCGGATTGTTTGTTTTAAATAAAATCACAATTTGTCTTTAAATTTAGTTTGTCTAATCTTTAATTAGACAGCTGAGATCGTGTGACTGCACTCAATACAAATCTTGAAATTAGTGGGATATAAAATATTGAGGTCCAATTTTTCAAATATAATTTGAGAATCTAAATAAGAAAACTAGAAAAGTAAACATAACAAGCATAAAAAAGAATCAACAAATCTTTCATATAAACGATTGAACCCATTGCATTAGCTTCTCAAACAACAAAATTCTCAATTCAATCAATTGAGAGCCATGACTATAATGAGCCATTATATGCATTGATCGTGTGCATCAGTGTACTCCCTCCATCTCAAAATATAAACAAAAATTAGTTAAAAAATTAATATATCTGTTTTTTCTATTTATATTTTGAGATGGAGTAGTAATAAACTTATACAAATCCGATGAAATTTATCATCCAATGATATTAAAATGTTGCATACCGTACACAACACATCCAAGTTATGCACACTTGCAAAGAGTTGTAAAACATTGTAATTTTCCAAGAAGATTATTTGTGGACTAAACTGCATTGGCAATAGTCTCTGGCAATTGTTGTTCTGAAGGTTTGGCATTGTCAGGTTCAGCAGCTGCATCTAATTTGGTATCTTTGGGAGGATATAGGCAATAATGTTGGGACATAAAAATTATGTCAAATATGATAGACACCTACAATGATTAAATATTCCATCAAATGATTATTAATCAATTGAGTAATGTTCTATTTGAGTTTGAGCTCTATAAATAAAAATGAAGTTTTGTGTGAAAAATATCAAATTTTAAATAGTTGAATGTACAATTTTATTAGTGAGCACGAAATTTTATTTTCTAAAATTGACTCCTAATTTTAACTTTATTTCCTATTTTCAAATTTGTTCATTAGTGAGCACAATTTTTTTAACTTTATTTCCTATTTTCTAAAATTGACACCCAAAATTGTAATAATTACTTATGTATAAATATTAAAAACATGAAATAAATTAAAAATTATGTGATAGTTTTGTAATTTAAAGTGAAAATAAGAAATAAAAACATTAAATATTTTCTAAAATAGACCTAGAAACCTTAAATTAAAAAAGCATCATTAAATATGTTGTCAACTCCCTAGTTAATAAAATTATTTGTGAAAAGTATTAAATTTAAATTGGAAGAGAAGATAAGAGATCAATATTTCATACCACAGCTACAAGAAGTTTCCCTATATTGCCATAGATGTTCTTCCAAGAACCTAGAGACCAAATATGTAATAATGTGAAAAAAGAGTTCAAAGTTCAAAGTAAAAAAAATGAGAGAGAAGGGTTTGTAAAGGAGATAACATACCTTGATCAATTGATTGCATAATCATTTGTAAATAGTTTGCTATCCCTCCAAAAAAATCCAACAAAACCAAACCAATACTCCATCCATCTGTACTTTTTCTCATGAAGTTCATCACTGCCTATATTTACAACCCAATCTATTAATTGAACATTTTTTTGAACAAAGAAGAAATATATTTCAGTTGGGCCAATAAAAAGTAATTGAATTATACAAAATGTGACATAATTTCTCCCACTCCAAAATCACTACATAAGTACAAAAAAAAACATAGTTTTTATACAACTTTTTTATACTTGGGGCAATAAAAAATATATTTCTTATTCTAAAATCATGTTAAAATCAACTTATATAATTGTTAATTTGTTAAATACATATTCTCTCATAAAATTGTTATACATTTTTTTTTGCTGAATGTTATACATTTTTTTTTAAGTTTACTTTAATATTTTTAAATAAACATTCATTTACCTTAAGTAATAATAATTTAATATATTTTTGTAAATGGATTTAAACCTTTTTAATGCAAAAAAGTAAAATAAATTGATAAAATAATCCAAATTAGGATAATCCTTCACCTGGGGAATGTATTTTATAATTGTCAAACCAACTTGGATGCCACTGTAACATGATCAAATTTCAACATAAATTAGAACAGTAGTAACAATGGTAAAGTAACAACTCTAGTGATGATAATAGCCTCTAATCAAATTTACCATAAATAAAAATTATTAGGTTCTAATTCAACTGACAAAATATCCGTTATTATTAAATTTTATTAGATTGAATATAAAATCTAATATTTGAAATCTCACTATTATCAATGATTTTATTATGATAATTATTTCATTCATCTATTAAAAAAAAGAATATATACATACTTGAAGATGGAAATTAGCCAAAGCCAATGATGATGGGGCAAAGCAATGATGACACAAACTCCTGCACCTAACAAGACAACAAGTACGATTCCTGTAGTCACTTTAGAGAGTTTTTGACTTCCACGCTACACATGAAATTTGCAACTTTTAGGACAATTATAAAACATGAATAATTGCTTTTTTTTCTTGACAAAATATAAAAATTAATAATTGTGAGTATGTTGGAAAAAAAATAGTACTTCATAAACTGCAATTTGGTATAAGGTAATTACTGAAAGTAGAATAGCATGGGATGAGAATGCAACATCATTTGATGCCACAGGATTCATCTGAAGAACACAAATAAAAAGTGTAATTAGTTCTCTACACGTTATATTAAAATTAATTGGAAATGGATTTAGCAAATAATAATAATAATAATAAAATGTACGTAGATGAAAGGACATACACATGTGTATTTGGAAGAGTTTATTCAAATTTTTATTTTGTAATAACATTATTAACACATGTGTAACATTTTAGAAGAACTTGTAAAAAAATTACTTATCAAATGTGAAAAATTATTTTTAACTTATTTTCATAAGTCATTATTATAGAAAAAGACATTTCCTAACGGATAAAAAAGACATTTCATGTAAATAGTTTATTGTTTTAACCTGTTTTTAGTTTATGCAAAGTTTACGATATAATTTTCTCTTTGATTGTGTACAAACTTATTTTTTTGTAATTAAGCTCATACAAACAAGAGTATTTTGAATTTGAGTTTGAAGTTGTATCCTAACATATTTTGATCGAACATGTGTTCTTGTGTCTGACATCGACATAATACTAACACATTGATTATGTTTAATCAGCTCATTTTTTGAAATTATTACTGATGTTGATGTGTTAGTGTCATGTTTAGTGTCCATATATTAATATATGTGTTTCATAGTCTCCCACTACCTTATGAGCTATAAATAGGAGACAAAAAAACTCATTTAATTAAAAAATAACATCACATTTAGTAGTAATTAATTAAACTAGTAAATAGACCAAATTAATTACCTGTTTGTGGCCATATTTATTTGCATATTGCTTCTGAACAGAAGAGCTGAAGAACATAGACACATTATAGACCAAATAGAAAATTTGCTTCACCATGTTTAGCACCGCATAATCAAAGTTCAACCCAACAACACTAGACAATTAAAAAACAAAACTCAACTCAATTCAAATCAAATAATAATAACAATAATGAAAAAATTATATTAATAATTATAGGTCCTCCCATTGTTATTAGCCAATTCAACCGACAATTGCACTATTGTTAGGCCAGACATTTTCTGTAGTAACTCAAATTCAAACTCAAAATGTTCACTTTACGTGTGTGAGTTTATTAGTAGTATTTGTCATTTTTTTCCTGTAAAGAAAATGATAAATACCATTAGAAATTCACACACACAAATACAAGGTCTCGTCTGAAATATAATATTCAACATAACAATATTAACATTTTGTAATTTGAACTACTACTTAATAACATGTTTGTCACATATATATTGAGAATATAACAATGGATGTATAGATGATATATTTGTTAACCACTTTCTATTTTTAAGTGTTTCATCATATATAATCTCCAATACATACCTTTTCCTTTGATAGTTCAAAATGACTTGTGGGTAGAAGCTTATAGACCAAGAAATGAATGCAGACCAACCCAAAATTTCATATGACAAATGAATTGGAACCGAACGCCAAGAAGCCATAGAAGAAAGCTCTAATCTCAATACGTGGTTAGGGTCTTGAGATTTTTAATGTCCTGAACGAATTAAACATTCATAAAATAACTACACTTAGAAATCAAGATCCGTATACTTGAATAACTCAAGAAAAATTGAAATCAATTGCGTTAACACCACACCAACAACACACATTGAAAGTCGTAGACATGAAAGAATGAAGAGATATACCCGAGGACACGGCTGAATGCGGCGACGACGCGGCGGCCGGAGGAGGAGAGAGTGTAATGAGTGAGGAGAGTATTTTTATTTTTTATTTTTTTTGTTAAGAAGAATGAGTAGAATATAGTGAAGCGCAAGGTTTGTAACTCATTGTCCTAGTCTCATGTGTTCTGTTATAACTATTACTACCATTATGTAATTAATTAGATTCAAATTAATGCTAGACATTTTGTTCTGTAATTCAAAACTAAATATATTATATATATATATATATATATATATATATATATATATATATATATATTATATTAGTAAATATTATATTGTTATTAGATTTGTAACTGATTTCGACCTTGCTTCCCCTTTGCCTACTCATTTTTATTATTTATCACGTTGCCATATTTGTAGCAACTTATGGTTGCGCTATTTTTAATATTAAATATTTTATATTACTTTTAATTTAATTTTTTCTTTATACATATGTTAAAAAAAATTTAAAAATAAGATGATCTTTTACAACCACGTTAATTTGATATGTAGTATATGTTATTCATCATTCTTCATGCATTAAATGAAATATAATTTTTTGAGTCATGTATATCATATAAGAATGAATATTATGTATCTAATATATTTTAAATAAATAATTTTTAAAAAAAAAATAACTGCATACATTTATGTAATGTTCCATTTTCTTTCATCAATTAGAATTCCATGAAGTCATCCTATATTTACATATTTAGGAGTTAATTAAGACTTCATATACCATTAGATTGTGATCATATCGTTTTAAAAAAATATTATTTAACTTTTACATTACAATTTGATAAAAATACTGAATTTAAATCTATATTGATGGTTTGATCTCAATCAAACAATTCATCTTGAATATTTTACATACTATACACATTATTAAAAAAAATGTCACCATTGAATATTTTTAGTGTGAACAAAAATCTTGTTATATATGTATTTGAAGTGACTCTCTTATACGTGTTGTGTTATAATTATAGTTAAAAGCGATCACAAAATCAGGAAGTTGAGGCATGAATTGTGTCACATTTTCATTTTATTATAAAGTATGTGTACTCCTATTGTCCTAGTAATTAGTATCATGTGTTTTCTAATATTATTATATTACCACATTTTTCTCTTGACTTTATGACTCTTTAGCAAAGAAATCGTAGAATTAATTTTGGAACCTATCTCGGCTATTCAAGATGGTATTTTGCATCTTTTTGATTCGTTTGGATGCATAGAGAGAAAGTGAGAGGATTGAAAGTAAAACAAAAAATTATTAAAAACAAAAAAAAATGTCACACAATTAAAATTAGTTAATTTCTATACACTTTTTAAACAACTATTTTGAAAAAAAATAGTTGGTCGATTGCGGTATATTCAAGTTAAATTTACGGTATATTCAAATTAAATTTTTAGAGAAAATTTTAATACACTAATTAGAATTTATTGTTCAAATTATCCATGGAATAAATATTTTTGTCAATGGTCGATTAATAAAAATATAGTCTTTCAAAAATCAATTTAGTTAAAACATGCATGAACTTGTATTTTATTAGATAAAATATATATATATATATATATATATATATATATATAT
>JBBPBP010009778.1:4528824-4542906 GCA_037974735.1 Cicer chorassanicum | reverse complement strand
AAAAAAAAAAAAAAAAAAAAAAATGGAAGTGTGCCGGTAAACTCGAACACGAATCCTGAGAATAAAGGAAGAGAGAAACACGAAGAATGATATCCAGTTTATTTTAACCCACCTCAAATTAAGGATAAGAATATTCTGCTGCAACTTCATTATTTAAAGTTTTTGATTAGTTTATCATAGCATCAAACAAAAGATTGTCCATCAAACGGACCCTTAAAAGATGTTTTTAGTTCTTATAAAATTTCAAATTTTTGTTTTAAGTTTTTATAATATGTTTTTCTTTTTAATCTCTACGGTATTATCTATTAATAATTTTAGTCTCTATAAAATCAAAATAAATTGAGATTTATCGGCATGCTACCAAACTTTACATATGAAAGAAGTCTCTTGAAAAAAAATAGTTCAAAATTTAATTTCAAGGTCCAAGTTTCTATTATTTTGGTTTATTTAACTTTTCACACTTAAAATTCATATTTAATTTATCATTTATTAAAATTTATGACATTTTGTGGATGAGGCATTTATAATATTTTAAACATGTTTTCAAAAATTAATTAAAAAATTTCAAAAATGTACATAAGTTAATTAAATTAACAGAGGACGTTGAAAATGTTGCAATTTAACCTTGTAACATCAAAGTATCAAGTTTAAATTTCTTCCGTTGTAAATTACGAATTAGTATTATTTTGATTAATAAAAAAAAACTATTGACGAAAAATATTATAGAGATTAAAAGTAAAAGACAAATTTATACTATCTCAAAACAAGATTTCAAAATTTTATAAAACATATTTAACCCATTAAATAATAATAATAATAATAATAATAATAATAGTAGTAGTAATAATAATAATAATAATAATAATAATAATAATAATAATAATAATATATACAAACAATTGATATTGATGGTGGAACAATACCTCGTATATTGCAACTTGGAACAATAACACTACAGTCAGAAGAACAGCATGTATTGAAAAGGCAACATCATTTGCAGCTACAGGTATCATCTGCAACAGTTACAATTAAATTAACCAAAATATTACTTACTTCCTTAAAATAAGATTTAATCACCAATATACTTAATATATATTTTCCTACATTTAAATTTGATATATTTTAGTGCAATTTTTTGAAGTAAATATTACTAAATCATGTTATGACAAATTATTTGAAGAGTTTAATTTTCTAGGTAATTTTTTTATTTTTTTTATTTTACGAATTCTGGATAGCTGTTGAACTTCTCTAAATATAATGTATAAATTTTTATTGACAAAAATATAATAATGTATACATTAATGCATATACATTTGAAAATTGTAGGGACAAGGCAACTAGTTTTGGATATTGCTTATGGAAAAGAAAAGGTGAATGCAGAATGCTCCTCAAATTCTAAATTTGCTCATTTTTGTTTATTTTTTTTATTGGATTTTAATTTTGATATTAAATAATTTTAATTTTTAATAGTATATTTGGGGTATGGAAATGTATCTATCACATACGTCAAGGAATGAGCCAAAGAGTAATGATGAATATGGGCTTGTCGATGGTGGACCCAAATGATCCATACTTCTAATACATATATTATGTTTTTATTTTAATTTTTTTAGATAAAACTTTAACATTTTTCTATAATGTCTTAAAATATCTTATAAATAAAATATAATTATATATTTTTTTTAAAATTATATTATGTTAATGTAAGTAGTAATTGAATCCTTTTTTTGTTTCCGTAAATTAGAATACTTTCTATACTTCATTTTTTAGAAACACCTAATTACTAAAAATCTAACAAGTTATATGGCCTTTAGCTAAATTAAAATAAATAATACTTATCCTAGTTAATGAGTTCTCATAAACTATAATTAAATCTAAACATGGCCTAAGTGCAATATTTAAGTAATGTTTGGGAAGCTCCCAAACTCACTTTGTTCTAAAATGTGTTTTCGACTTCAATTAATTTTATCTAAACATAAATACACTCGAAGATAAAAGGAAATTTAAAGAGAAAAAGTATGAATTTTTTTGTTAAGAAATCAAATAATATACTTAATAAAATAATTAAAAAAAAAAAACCTATCAGCACAATTGTGCCAAGAATAACACAAGAGTTACGAACAAAGTTATCTAAATCACTTATTAAAACTTAATACTTAAATTTGTACGAATTTATATATTTAAGTGTAAAAAAATGCATTAAGTTGTTGATAAATTTGAACATTAATAAATTTCAAGAACGAATTAACACGAGTGAATTTGAAAATTTACACTGAATTCTGCGAATGCATTAATTTTACCCTAATTTTTAAAGAGACTCAATTTTTTAAGCTCAATTCAAAAAAACTTCTTTTTTTCACTCTTCTCCAATACGCTTCATACTAATGTTTACTCTTCTCACACTCAAACGAACTATTCTCTTCTTCTTTTGAAACTTGTGCGCAACTTCATCTTCACCATCACCGTAAATGTTCGACAAGTCATGATGTGAATCTCAAACTATGATATAATTTATTTTATTTTATTTGATATTAGTTTATGAATATAGAACTATTTGGTGATTTTATATATTTTTGCATTAAATTGAAAATTAAATTGAAAGTTTGAATTATTGATAAATTTATAATATTATAAAAGTATATATCAAATGTACTTAAACCTCAAGTTTGACGACTTTAGTTACAAATTTCCACCGAACAAACAAAAACAAACGGAGCTCAAATAACAAAACACCAACAAAAACAAAAATCTCTAGATCAAACTGTTAAAATAGTAACTCAAGCAGAAAAAGGTGTGAATTGATGAAAAAAATAAATACCTGATCAAATCCATATTTTTGATGATATTGAAACCGAACAGTAGAGCTAAAGTACAAAGAGGCATTATAAATGAGGTACAAGGTGTGTTTGGTGTTGTTCAATAGCAAATAGTTGAAGTTCAAACCAACCACACTACAATTTTCAAATTTTACAAATAAAAAATCTTGCTTTCAAGAGAAAATTAAACCAAAATAATGACATGACAAAAAACGTGATTAATTACCTTTTCCTTGAGAAGTTCAAGATTAATTGAGGATAGAAACTGCTCGACCAAACCACAAATGCAATCCATCCAAACACGGTGTATGCTACTTTAAAGGCTTCAGAGTTCCATGTTGTCTCCATCTTATAATAATATGAGATATCTTATAATTGCTCTAATTCTTATACAGAAGACAAGCCTAATGGGAAATGCAAAAATTGAATTTGTATGTATTCGAAGTATAAAAAGATTTATATAGTCTGATAAATTATAATTAATTATGTAAGTGATTTTATTAATAATTAGACATAAATATTATTAATAATTCGATAATTGTGATTGATCGATAATATAAGTTTTTTTTATATTAATAATATATATAAATTTAATATTATGCTAATAAATATTTTTGTGACACTTGTTAAAAAACTATAAAAAATAAATTTAAAATAAAAAATTCACTTTTTATAATTCTAGATTACCAATTGCACAATTTTCAATATTATTTTTTTACATTTAAATTTTTATCAAGTGTACTATTAAAATTATCTCATAAATTAAATTCTAGAAAATATAGAAACAGAAAATAAGATGCCAGTTATGAGACACGATAGGTGGACAGTGGACACTTTAGGCTTGTATACAAGTGACACAAGGCGTTATTATTTTTACTTTATAATTTATAACTTATTAATTTATTATTAATTTTTTTTTATAAAATATTTTATACCTTGGCCTCATCCTTCTGCAGCTTACACACATCAGTCCACCTAACCCAAAGGGACGACGGTTTGAGAATTTGAGTCTTGTGTAAAGTATTAATTGCGTTTCTTAATATATTAATCAATTTGTACATATTAATAAATTTATTTTGAATTTTATTATAATTAATAATAAAATTCCAGACACTTCATTTTATTTCCTCCCAATGATCCACCCAATAAGAAGTTCGGGAAATCAGCTTCCAAACAAAAAGATTTGGAAATGATAAGTACATAATTGATTAGCACAATTCTCCCTCCAAAGCTAATATATCAATTACTCCACTACCCTAACCTATTTTAGAGGGCCTTAATCAGAATCTAAAGTACTAATTTAATTAGCACCAATTCCAAGTACCATATATGTATGTCTTTTTAGAAACATTACCATATATGAGATGAAATTGATTTTCAATGTCACACGTTATTTGATTCCATGATTTGATGATCCTTCTCTCCAAATAACTAACCTCCACTATTATTGCAAAAACAAATTAAAACTAGCCACTATTCCCATTTCTCTCCATAATAACGTGCAGCCCAAATTATATATTGGATTATGGTCAAAAACAGACTCATTGCACTCTTTATATATATATTTTTTTTACATGTAAATTAGGCATATATGAGATTATATATATTATATTGAGTATAGTTTAAACTTTTAAAGTTCTAATATATATAATTTTTTTTTCAAAAGCAATAATATATACATATTTAACTATTGCTTTGTATTTGTTAACACTTTGTATTTTATAAAATTCTAGTCTCCTTTTATTTTTCCTTCCTCTCTATGATAATTTTTTTTTGTTATGAGAGATAGTTCAGTAAAAAAGATATTAAAATTTAGGAACGTATAATTTACCATAATAGAATGTATGCTACCATGAAACAACCCAAATAAAATCCTATGACCTCAATCATCGATCATACACCAAAGCTAGAATTAAAGGGAAACAAAAGTAAAATACATGAAGAAAATAAAAATAAAGAAATTGCACTATTCCTAGTAGCAAACCAATTTAATTTCCTAAGTACTCAAATAACATAGGAAGCAACAAATGCAAAAACAAAGACAATTTCAAAGACACCAATTGGAAAAACAGGAACATGGTATCCATTAGATTTGGAATGAAGATCTTGAATCATCACTCTGACAATCATCTTTTGTCCTTTCTCACAATGCCCTGATGCACCACTAATGAAGTAGAATGTTCCTGAGTGGTTTAACTTGAACTCAGTGTTTCCATTGTTTGAAAAAAATGTTGGTTGTGTTGCATTGCAGTCATTGTAATTTTCCTTACCAACCTCCATCACTGAATCCTTCTTGTACTTGAAATCTATGCACACAAAAAAAAAAATCATTTTTTTTATACCCCATTTGTAATTTTTTCCTGAAAAAAAAATTGTGTATATATACGGATAGTGAATCACAATTATTCAATATTAAAAAATATTTAACTTATATAATAATTTTTGATAATCATCTTTAAAATAATAGAAACGAGTAATTAAGATGTGTTGACAATATAAAATACTTTTTAAACCGTCAGTAATGCAAATTAAACTCTATACATACAATTGATTTTAGACCAAAGTGTGAGAATGCAATCAAGGTTGCAACATAATGTATCACTACTAGAAAAATTAAAATTATTGACAAAAATAAGAGTGAGAAATAATAAAGTTCATAATTAATTCCCTCGTCACAAAATTTAGTGAGAGAATTAAAGAAAAGTACATTTTTCCTCTCTAAATTTATATATAACTAATTTTTCTCTTCTTTTATAAGACTATTTTTTTCTTCTAGTAGTACATGTGTGAACTCAATTTGAATCCTTAATTATTGTTGAATGCATGAAGAAAAATTAAATTAAAGAGTGTATGGTTCTTACGGATGGAATCACCAACATGGAACCTATTGTTTGAAGCCCAATTATTGTAGAGGTCAGTGTCATTTGAAGGAGGAACAACCCACCCTTTTGGGCCACCCACTAGTAAATCATGAGAATCAACAATAGAACATTGTAAACAACAGAAAAGAGCCAAGAGAAGCACAAGTAGGGTAGTTGAATTCAAAGAGAAAGAAGAAGCCATTGTTTTTTAATTGTGTGTTGGAGGTGCGAATAGTAATGTGAGTGGTGCAAGAGTTTTTTTATTTGTGGTGAAAGTTGAACACTATTGGTTTCTTTAATTTAATTTATAGATGTTGATATATATAGGGAGAGTGTGAAGTTGGTTTTGCATGAGTTGGATGAGAAATGGAAGTAGTGGGTGGTTTACATTTACATGTACACGAGTCACGTAGTTTTGAGCATTATATTTGGTACGTAATTAATTTTGCTGAAAAAAAATATATTCGACAATTAATTTGACTTAGTCAATAGGGTCTAATCTGCAATTAACTAACTTAATTGAAATTTTTATATAGGAAATTTGGTGGGAAAACAATAGACATAGAGAAAATAGGTATGCATGTTAATCTAAACTAATTGTACACTGACAATTAATTAGACCTAAGCTTTTTAGTAGAATGAATGATTATTAGATGATAATATAAAATGATTTTAACTTTCAATACATCTTCGTTAAAATCATAGATATATAATTATAGATATATAATTGAAACATAATATAAGAGTGTAGAGATGAATGAAAAAATAAAAGAAAGGAAACTTATTATAATATTCTATCGTTTATGTTAGAATGTTAGTTCTATTTATAAAGACAAAAAAAAAAAAGACATTTACTAATGAACTTAGTCCAATATTCATAACAACAATAAATATATATACAACAATTTTCATGGATCATAGGCCATGTAGTTGAGTCACATACTAAAAGTATTTTACCTAACTTTGTAAATTTGTATCTAAAGTGTATGTACTATGCAATATATTTTTTTTGTTGATAAAATACAAATATGTTCTATGAAACGGTGACACACATTAAACATATAATGTATTTATATTTTATTAAAGTGTTATGCTACAAGATACAAACACTTTAAACACAATTTGATAAAATAATGTAAAACTCACGAGTCACATAATGTGACATTGACACGAAATATTGAAACAAGTAGAAGTAGTTAAATGTAATCACAAGTGTCAATTTTATTTTCTATCATGCTTAGACTATACATAAACAAGACTGGATAAAAAAAACTTACACAACAAAATATTCTTAAAATGAAGCTTCTGAATCTCTTCCAAGTTCAGATTCTTGATCAGAACCAACAGTTTTGTTGACTTTGAAAGATTTCAAACTAAAAATCCTAGGAAAAGCACTCTTTGATCTTATTATTTTTGAAGTTGATCCATATTTATCAGCTAGCACTTCAGACAATGTTTTTACAAGAACATCGAATCGCCGTTTGTATGTCGGGAACCTTGTGATAAATTTAGTGATACCTTGAAGCCTACGTTGTGAGTCAACAGAAATCGAGTTTAACGAACATACATTATCAATATAAAATAAATCAAATTCACATTACGTCACATAATCAATTTTTAAAATGCACTTACAAAATATTAATTTTTTTTTATTAAATATCAGTATAAAATTAATTTACATCAACATGATATATTCTTTTAATTCCGATCGTTGAAAATAACTTGATATGTACCTTCTAGCCAATGCATCAAGTTCGGCAAGTTTGCGGTCGGATTCGGGTGGAGGACCAATGGTTAAATTTTTAACCCTATCAGGATCACCATTGAAGAGAACTAATTTGCATAGGTAATCTTCTTCCGATACAGAGAGATTTTCAGCTTTGATTTGATCTTTAATGATCAAAAGTGGATTAAGGAACCATTCAAAAAACTTCTCCTTTGGTCTATTTGTTGTAGTTAGTTCAGTATCATCAGCTACATTAAGGAATCAAGTAAGCAAAAATGACTTGTATATGATTAAAAGCAAATGATTTTTAACATTTGAAATTAAGTGCAAAAATGACTTATTTCATGTTATAGTGCTAACAGTTAAGGTCGTGTTGCGATCTTTGATGTTGTAGAGAATTGTGATCAAATATATTATTAATGTAGCTTTAAATGTGGTTACGTTGTGGTTTCTTCAACGTCAAAAATTATTATGTTCCAATCTAGATTACGATTGCAAACATTTATTTAAAACCCTAATAACAAGTGGTTCACTTACTTATTAATATACCCGGAGAATCGGCTTTAATAGAGCGTAAAAGCGCTTGAAGAAGACAATATGCTGGCAAACCAATACTAATGACTCTACTTTCTTTACCAAACATGGCTTCTTGTATGTCATCATGTGTAATTAGTCCTTGAGAAACCAATGTTTCTCCTAATTGAAGACATTCCTTGCACAAGCCATTCAATAACTACAGAATTCATATGAAACATTTATTTAGTATAATACATATATGAACAAAATCGTAAAACTTGAGAGCCTCGTATTTGTCATACATAGTCACAAATTGCGACTTGTTCATTTTATAATGTGTATTTGTCTCAAATCGCACGGTTGAAATGTCATTAGTCTGATTTTGACCAAACAATCTTGATTTGCGACTGTAACAAATGTGAGAAAACACAAATTGCATTAAACTTAGATTCATAAAACACTACCTCAAATGGTTTCAACTCAGCGATGTTATCTGTTATAGAAATTGTGCGAGAAATAGTCTTTGTTAACGACTTAGTTTTTGGGAAGGAATTTGTATCCGAACTTGTCCGTGATATTTCGACTCGTCGATATTTAGGCCTACCAAACACAAGTCAATAGCATCATTAACTGCAAGTCTAAAAACAACATGTATTATAGGAAGAAAACAACAACAACAAAACCTTGGGAAGCATGATCTTTCAGGCATGTCAAGAACATCATTACTATATTCATCATAAAGTGACAAAGAGGCAACAATGTACCTAAGGCCAAACAATAAAGAAGACTCCTGCATTCCAAAGAACAAATAAAAATACATGTATCAATATATATTTTAGTATACTTTCAAGGAGTTGAAAATAGTACTTGAAGTGAAAATCAATTAATAAAGATTAAAGAGCAACACTGTTAATTTAGTAAGTTTTAGGATTCATTGATGAGCCTCTAGCTCATATGTCACATGATCACATTATCTGCAATGACGAAAATTAATTTTCAATGAATTGATTATATAAAATTGTTTCTCTAAAAATGAGTCGAAGTTAAAGTAATTTATGTTTGGATATTCATTTAAAAGTGAGTTGAACAATAAATATTAAACTAAAAATCAATTTGGATGCAGAATCTCCAAATTTTAACTTTAGAGACAAAATTCAATTATACTCGAAAACATTCAATTTTAGAGAAACAAAATTCAATTATACTCGAAAACATTCAAACATGTTAAAATCAATTCTACACTTCTAAAATAAATTTTACCTCCTTTAAAAATAAAACCAAACTTACACTAAACCAACCATCTATCTCTAACCTGATAGGCAACAACGCCTGCTCGAACACCGAGAAAGATACTTGCTATGACAGACGCCAGAAACGCGCCGACAACAGCCAATGGCCATAGAAGGATAGCAAGACCTGCAAAAGGTACACAAATAGTCTCCAAGAAAGGTCCTTCACGACCTATTAGGTCATGAAACAAACGGTTCCACCCTTTAAAAAGCATGAATGGAACTTTACACATAGCAACAAATGATATAATTGGCACATCAACTATGATTCCTAAAATTGCAGCTACAATAGCACCGGGAAGATAATATGGTCTGCATAAAAGAAATATCAATAAAATTTCACAGAAAATTATCTTCATTGACGAAGGACACATTTGATGTCTTACAAATAAAATATATATTAAAAAATATTTTTTGTATATTAAATATATTCAAATACTATAACGACCACCGCTAACACATTTAATGACTAAAATAGTTATTTATTTATTAGAGACATAATAACATAGCGACAATCAAAGTAAATAAATAAATTTAAATATATATTTGGTCCCTGTAAACTAGTGTTATTTTGATATTTATTCTTGTAATTTTTTTCTTTTCAAATTTAACCGTGTAAGTTCAAATTTGTTTTAAAATTATTTCTGATGTAAGTGATTATTAAAAAAGCTAAGATGGCAAATAAAGAAATGAGAAAAATTAAAAAGTGTAAATTTACATGGACGAAAATAAATAAATAAATAAAAGTGCGAATTTATATGGACCTCTTTCGTCTCTTCTCCGTTTGTCACGTCAACTATTTTTAACAGTTACTAACATTAAAAACAATTTTAAAATAAAATTAAACTTACATTGTTAAATTTGGAAGAATAAAAAATTTACAGAAATAAAATTAAAAAATATGTTAAATTATGTATCAAGCATATATATTTAAGCCTAAAGAAATATAATGAAATCAAACCTCATCTCATGATATTTTCCATTAGGTGGTCCCTCTTGTCTCAAGTCATCCATAATAGAGAAATAAGTATAAAAACATGCATTTATCACATCCTTCACAATATCAAAGCTCTTTAAAATAGTGCTCCATGTTCCACCCTGTGAAGAAAATATAAAATTTCTTGTTTCTTATTTTGCTTCTACTGATAAAATAAACATTATAGAATGCTTTAACAAAAAATTTTAAAATACATTTTAAAAATAGATTGAATCTTTTTAAAAAATTTCAAAACATGGATTTTTAGTGTTTTCAGAATTACATTTTCTTTAGTTAGTTTATATTTTCCATATTCTCACCGTCACAATTATAAAAGAAAATTCATTATCATATGTCATTCCAACTACTAATCACGTACAAAATAAAAATTGAAAAAAATATTTTTCATAAAATAAACTGACCATAAAAAACTTTTAAAAAGAAAACATACAATAAAACAGTGGAAAACTTTGTTCTTTTTTCCTCCTTCATTAATAGCTTCAAAAGTAGCAAATAATGGTGAAATAAATCCATAGGCTGCTCCACCTATAATACTTCCAATAATTCCAACAATTGGCCATAAAATCAACATCATTGGTAGTAGAATTGTGCACATCACAAGCTTCAATAAAGGTCCTAATTGTTTACATCTGTAGTAATTATTAAGTTAGGGAAATTAATCAATATGAGGAAACAATTACATTTGATACATTTGTTGAAGCTAAGAAAAGTACCTAATAAGACAGTAATATGTCCAAATAGTGTGTATGCTCCAAAGAGAAATTATGATAGTTGAGTTACCAATTGTCATTATTAAGCATATCAATGGACACAAAATGATACCTGAAAATAAATTGAGAGTGAGTAAGCTTGAAAATCTTAATTCGATTCATTGTTGACTTGAGCTCAATTACTTGATTATAAATTGTCTTTTTATTAGAATTTATTTGAATAAATATTATAATTAAGCGTCTATTATATAAGTACTGATGTATAGTATATTTCTATATCGAAAAATTAAAATTAAAAAAAAAAAATTTAAATAAGTTATATGTTGTTTTTATAGACTATCCTGAAGAGCGTATGTAAATAAGCTAAAAACAATTTATGAATTTGACATAAGTCGTTTTCACAAATAGGAGTAGGAATAGGTCAAACCGTTTGACAGTAGCCTATAGCTCGGTCTAGCCCTTTAAGTAAAAAGGCTAGACTCAAGTTTTTTAAAATGCTTATTTATTTAAATGAGTCAGGATTGTACTCTCTAAAAAACCTTTTGGATCAGTCCGTATATATGTAATTAAAATAGACTAATAGGTCATGTCAAACTTTTAAAAAGATCAGATCAATGCTTCAAATAAAACCTGTGATAGGTAATAGGTCAAGCTTTAATTTTTTAAGTAAATTTGAACTATTTAAGCAAAGTTCGAACCAATCTAACTTATTTCCACCCATATCTATAAACTCTCTCAACCACTTTCACAAACGTTTATATCAATAGATAAACTTAAATAAATCACTCAAACCGATCCTAATTAGCATATTAAATAGAATCGCTATGACATATATTCTCTAAACAAGTATACCACCTTTCTAATTCTTTGGTTTAAAATATTAAATTATTGTTTGTCATTCATATAGTTTTCTTTTTATCGTAATTTTTGTGATTTTCAAAATCCTTTCATATGCACTCTATAAAATAATGAAACAATTACAAATACCATGTACAATTCTAACACTGACATATAAACACTAAGAATAATTAAAAAAAAAATAAAAGTGATTGAATCAAACCACATGTATCAATCATGTATTAGTGTAGAACACTCACACGAATCAAAAATACCACATCGACACGTGTCAGCATATTAATAAGAAAAATAGTTAAATCTTCAAATATATATTTCAAAATGTAACATAGGTAAGAAACACCAGTATTGTTCTCTCTACCATTTCTGAATGAAAATAAAACATGAAAAAATTCATTAAAAATATGAATCGCTATTTAAAACAACTAGTAAACAAGGAAAATAATAATGCATAGACATTTCATTACATTATTTCATTTTAAGAAATTATTTCTCTTGAAATCAGCTTGTATTAAAAAATCAAAGCATACAATAGAGAATTCCAAACAATAAAGAAGAATTGAGCCTTAAACTCACCTTTGATGCTGCCTAGAAGCCAAAGGCCGATGAAATATGGTAGAAAGCATATAAAACTCCATAATGAAGCCCAAAACTCCTTAGGAGGTTCCATTATTGAAAATCACCACCACAAACTCATCTTCTTTTCAATTCAACACCACATTGAAAATCTCACTTCATTTTGCATCTAGTAGCCATATAAGTAGAGAATCAACAAAAGGGTCACCCCTAATCCTTTTTTTTTTTTAAACTATAGGATTGGAGCCTAAAAATATTTTAAAAATATGGAAAGGGCACACTAAGATTGTGTTTTTCAGTGTCTTAATTTTGAGAATGATGGAAAAAAAATTAAGTTAAACATGAGATAAGAGAAATAGTAGTGTGAAATAGAGTTTAATTAAGTATATATTATGAAAAAAAGCATGAAGGAGAATCACATAATGCTTAGCCAAAATCCAAATCTTCATATATCATAATATCTTTAATCTCTTTTTTATTATATCTTTATGAGCATATAAGATTCTTTATTAGGTGCTCTTCTTGGGCTTAAAGCAAAGCAAGTGCGAGTTTATGGTGACATGTGATGATGATGTGCCATTTTTTAGATTTGGAAAAGGAAAAAGGACCACTTTGAACGTGAGCTAGATCACAACAAGTATAAGTGTTACACTTAAACACTATGTCTTTTACTTCTTCTTTTTTAAACGAAAATATCATGATACGCAATTAGAAAGATTAATCTCTCGAGATGATTGAAATTTAATTTAAAAAATAATCTTTTATAACATGTGTGTCATGTCATGCTAATATACTCATCACTTTAAATAAATATTTTAATCGGTCATTGAAATTGTAAAACTATATCAATCTAATCCATCACATATAGATATTCTAAAGTGATATTTGAAATTGTAAAATTTTAATCAACTTCATCCCTCTATTGGTATTTGTAAGGATTTGAATGTTAGAGATACATTTGATAACAAATCTCAATAGAGTGACGAATTTGATTAATATTTTGTAAATTAATTCATACACCATTTTGACATGCTGATAATACAGAGACTATCTAAGTTTGCTTCCACCTTATAAAATTCATGAATGATCATAAATTCATGAATGATCATAAATTCATTTGGTATAGATTTTGATTTAATACTTTCATGCTTTTGTTCTTTTTTCTCAATAATTTCATGGCATGCACTTTTTTTTTCGAGAAAATATAATTGAGGACAAGACATATATCGACCTAACTATTCCCCCCTTAATTATAAATGAAATCTAAATGTGAATTGAACAAATAGCACCATAAAGAAGTGCTTGTGAATCATTCATGCTTTTTATATGCGTTATGCGTTGTTACTACTTTGAGACACGAGACAATGTGAATTGAACAAATGGCACCATAAAGAAGTAATATGGTTCATTTGTCACCTGGTTGTGAAAAGATTCAAAAGTTTTGTTTGTTTATCATTATAATAATATAAATTTAATGATTTATGGTGTAAAATAGTTTATACCGTCGTTTGATAAAAATATTTTATATTATCATGTAAATTTTTATTATAACTTTTTTTAAATAATTAATAAATATTTTATTATTATTATTATTATTATTATTATTATTATTATTATTATTATTATTATCCAAATTAATATGTAGTACACAACACTTAAAAAAAGCTGAAGCTAACATAAGATATACGAAGATCTAATACGAATATTAATATGAGATATTTTAAAATTTATAATAT
>JBBPBP010009778.1:4514203-4528245 GCA_037974735.1 Cicer chorassanicum | reverse complement strand
TCAGTTATACAAAATCAATTTTTCACCATCAATACCGAACATACACTCATAACATGTTCAATCCGTAGTACTTAAGCTTATAAAAAAATACCCTTTAACCAAAAAAAAAAAAATAACAAACAAATCTTTCTAATAAAATTTTACTTCAAATTCTTAGTCAAATCGGAAAAGCATATGTCTCATTTTTTCTCGGGGAGGAACTCAAGTTACTTTATCACAAGCAGGGCCACATCAAAAGCAATACTTTTTTCTTTTTGAAAAAAGAAATTCAAAACAAAACAAATCATTTTGTAAAAAAGAAAAACAAACTATGTCTAAGGAAAATCTTCATTTCAAGACACTCACTAACTAAGAAGCGGTGGTGTTAGAAAGTCAATTCAGAGAAGTGGAAGTAAAAGAAGCAGTTTGAGATTGTGGTAGCTACAAAGTCTTGGAATTGGCAGTGTTACTTTTGGATTTCTAAAAGAGTTTTGGGATGTGGTTAAAATCGACTTCATGCGGCTTTTGCTTGAATTCCACACGAATGGAAGATTGGTAAAAGGGTCAAATTCTACGTTCATCGTTTCGATTCCTAAAGTGGAAAATTCTCCAAAGCTATCTGATTTTATACCAATATCTTTGGTTGGTTGACCGTATAAAGTTTTGTCAAAGGTTCTCGCCAACAAATTGAAACAAGTTATAGGTAAAGTCATTAGCGAGACACCATCTGCTTTTGTAAAAGGAAGACAAATCCTAGATGATATATTAATTGCTAATGAGATTGTGGATGAGGCTAAAAGAAAGAAAAAAGAATTAATTTTATTTAAGGTGGACTTTGAAAATGCTTATGGTTCAGTGGAGGAAATATATTGAGTTGGTTATGACTAAAATAAACTTTCCAGATAAGTGGAGGAAATGGGTGATGGAATGTGTGTGCTCAACACGAGCTTCTGTATTAGTTAATGGAAACCCGACAAATGAATTCAATCTAGAAAGGGGTCTGCGTCAAAGGGATCCATTGTCACCCTTTTTATTTCTAATAGTCATAGAAGGATTGAATGCAATGTTAAGCTCTTCGATATATGCGGCGTTTTTCCACGGTTTTCAGGTTGGTTTAGAACCTGAATTCCAAATCTCTCACTTGCAGTTTGCAGATGACACGCTGATCTTGGATGAAAAAAATTGGGCTAATGTTAGAGCTATAAAGGCTAATTTATTACTTTCAACTTGTTTCATAACTCAGTTAATTTTCTCAAAAGTTTTCATGTTGAAGTAAATGTGGACAACTTGTGGCTTAATGAGGCGTCACGTATGTTAAATTGTAAAATAGGGCAACTTGCTTTTAAGTATCTTGGTCTTGCAATTGAAAGAAATCCGAGAATATATTCATTCTGGTTACCATAGGTTGAAAGCATTAGAGAGAAACTTTCTAGTTTGAAATGTCATAATTTGTCTATGGAAGGTTGATAGGTTTTTCTCAACGTTGTCTTGTCCTTACCAGTTTGCTTTCTCTCCTTTTATAAGGCTCCAACAGGTATCATCTCTCACCTAAAACTCATGTTTAAAATCATTTTATTGGGGCAGTGTGGAATATCGTAAAATAAACTAGGTAAAATAGGACAAAGTGTGCTTAGATATAAATTGTGATGGTTTAAAGGTAAGGTGTGTACATGAGTTTAATTTGGCTTTACTAGGTAACTGGTGTTGGAGGTTCCAGGTAGATCAAAGGGGTTATGGTTTAAGGTGTTATCAGCTAGATATGGTTTTGAGAAAAGGGAGATATTATGTGGGGCTAGAAGTTGTTCATTGTGGAAAAACATTTAGTCAATCCTAAAAGGGGAGTGTGCCAGTTTGGAAAATTGGTTTAAAAATACTTATTTAGATCAATTGAGAATGGTGAAAATACGTTGTTTTGGAGGGATCCTTGGTTGGTTGGGGGGCCTTTGTGAGAGAGGTTTAGTAGGTTGTTGGAAGTGATACTCAATAAAAATGTTTTGGTAGTAGAGATGGATAGGCTGGGTGGGGTGGAATGGGATTTTAGTGGTAGAGGTTGGTGTGTGAGGATACACCTTTTTGCTTGGGAAGAGGATATTTTAGTTGTTTGTTGTTCGATTTGGAAGTGGATTTGGAAGCTTGAAAAAGATAATCAGTATTTGGTGAAATGAATGTACCAATTTTTGTCACATTCTTTGGAAGATAGTGATACAAATCTTTTTGATGATATTTGGAACAAAAAAGTCTCATTGAAAGTTTCTATATTTGCTTGGAGACTCTTGTTAAACAGGTTACCGACAAAAGATAATTTGACAAGGTGTGGTGTTCTTAACGTCGATTCTTTAGCTTTTGTTGGTGGATGCGGTAAAGATGAAAATTCTAATGTGTAGTTTTTGAGTGTGCATTTTTTTGGAAGTGTTTAGAATTCAATTTTAAGGTGGTTGGACATTCCATGTGTGTTATCCAATGTTGCTTCAACTCATGCTCAACAATTTTGTAGCCTTTATTTGTTTTCTAAGGCCTCAAAAGAAAGCATTCAAGTCATATGGTCGGTGTGTGATTGGTTCATTTGAAAAGAACACAATAGTAAGATTTTTAATCTCAATGAGTCAAATGTGACATGTATTGTGGGAAAAATAAAGATTCAATCCTAGTAGTCATTAAAAGTGAAGTCTTTGGACTTTAGCTATGATCTAAGTCTATGATAGACAAATCTTTTAAATTGCTTTTAATTTTTATTCCCATTTCGAAGTAGCTTTAATTTGAAATTAGTTAGTACTTGAGTGTTTATTGTTTTTTTAGGTTATTAGGCGTAGCTTTTTGTTGTGTTTTGTGTTATCATATTTGACTAGATAGTGGAATATATTTGTTCATTTCTCTATCCTTATGCATCTTGTGTTTGGATAGTATATTAATATATTTTAACTTATTAAAAAAAATACACTACTGCCTTTTGTCTTATTAGGAAATTATAATGTAATTGGCTAAACTAAATTTACATATATACCTTGAAAATAAATTTACAAAAGCCATCTAAAATTTTAATAGACTTTAATTTTTAATTTTTTTTAAGAACTAAATGAAAGGTTTTCTGACTTCAAACTAATGCATAAAAAGTATATAATCTTTGTTACATCTTTACATGTGTGACACTTCTGAATTTTCAAGAATATACATTTCATTGAGGACAAGTAGCAACCGACAAACTAAACAATGGATAGATGGATGTCTAAATCTAAAAATTGATCGCTAAATATATCAATCATGACGGGTTAGATCAATGGCCATGTTGATTTGATCATATTGTTAATATTGAATAAGAAAAACCCATGTCTCAAGTGCATAACAACAATTCATGCACCATATACAGAACAATAATATTATTTTTATTTTAAAAAAATACCAAAGCAATCTAGAAAAGATGTTTTAAATGCATGTTATTTGACAAAGGACAATCCTACGGACACCGCTGCAGAAACTTTGAACAGTGGGATATGATATGGTTTTTAACTATTGTATCACGTATAGTAATAAAAAATAATAATAATTAGTTTTGTTTTTAAACATTTGATGTGTTGTAAATATTATTGAGACAAAATCTCTCAAATGATTTTAATGATAACAAAATTGTTTAAAGATTATGATTGTGTTTTATGACTAATCTGTACTTTTGAGTGAATTATTATAAGAAAACAGGTTAACCATCAATTAGATCAAAAGGGAGAAAAATCTGGGCTAATTTATTAAGTGTTCAAGCTGGAGGATGGCCAGAACCTTGAGAGGATAGGTCTTCAAGTTGAGATTTTCCATCCTCGCGGGAATAACGTTTTTAATTCATCAAAAGAGATCAAACCAACATGAATAAACAATTATATAAAGCATTTGATCAAAAGAAATTACAAGGCTAGTTGTACAAGGTCCGAGGATAGCTTATAGCTTTGGTATTCAAAAAGTCACATGTTTGCAAACCACCATCCCATGTGCAAAGGCTAAGGGCAGCCCTATATTTCATACTTGGGTGATTGGAAAAATAAAGCAAAGTCAATATATTGAAAGACAACTGCAAACAAACTCAAAATAGAAGTCACAAGTCTTGAAGAATGAGAAAAGAAAAATGCTACACAAGACCAAGGCTCAATGCTAGGCTGAGGATGGACTACATAGATCCAAGCACAGCTGATGGCATTTTCGTAAATATGATGAAAGACCATTGATTGATTTGAATTGATCCCAAACGGTCACAAAAGCTTGTCTCATGGAAAGAACATCTCAAGAACTCTATAAAAGGCAGCAAGCTAGTCATCATTCGAACACAAAACAAATATTGCATAAAAAGATCAAGAATCTTAACATTTATCTTAAGCAATATTCATCCTCTCATCATACTTTCTACATCCATACACTAGATCTTTGAAATATCTTTTTAGAAAAGGGTTTAAGTTGAGAGAAAAGAAATCAAACTCATATCACTCTGTAATTTTCAAGTAAGTTGTACTTGAAAATATTTGAAACTTGATTGTAAGCTTGGTGAAGCTTGAGAATACACAGTGTAATCATCCTCTGCAAGAGGCTGATCTGTTGATCTTTAGTGAAATCTCACAAGGTTGTGAGGACTGGACGTAGCCATCATTGGGTGAACTAGGATAAAAGTTGTGTGTTTATCTCTTTACATTTTTCTTGCACTTATTCTGTTTTCATTTGAAAAGTTTAAAAAACCATTTTCCAGTTCGCATCCTCACTGAGAGGACATAAACTCATAAACTCTTAAAACTATTTTTAAACGCCAAAATCCCTATTCAACCCCTCTTCTAGTGATATTTAGCTCCATCAAATATATATTATTTAAATTTATTAAATATATTTTTAATATATAGTGGATGCATAATCTATAATATAAATTTGTTCGTTTTTTTTTCTCTTTATCATATCATTTATTTTTTTAGTGTATTAAATATTAAAAATTTAAATCTATTTTGAAATTAAGTGTAAACCATTGCCGATACACCCTAATACACGGGTTCGTCCCCACAATCCTATACATTTCTTTTTCTAAATATGCAAAAGAATTTTATTAATATAATGTGATTGTTGAAAGCACAACTAATGTCAAAACAAGACTCTAACAATAATCAAAAGATATATAATCCTATTTGGATAAACAGTTTATTTAACAGTTTATAGCATAAACTTTAATGTATAAGTTATTTTTACAATACAAAGTAAAATAAAGTTAAACTATCTTTAGAGTTGACTCAACAAATTTGGAATCTTAAAACAACGGCTGAGAATGTACTTTAAATTGTAAAAAAAAAAAATATCAAAATATAGTGGCATTAAAGACTCAAAATTTTACATTTAATAAAGTGAGTTAACATGTATCTATATATAAGTTTGTAACGTAATTAATAATATTATACACTATTTGATTTAATTTGATGACTTTGTTTTTTTGTTAAATAAACATTTTCTTATTAAACTGTTTCCATAAGTTCTAAAAATCTCAAATAAACCTAAAAGTACTTGTGATCACCCAAAAAAACTACATCCATTCTACAAATAATACATAAAAAAGCAAATCAAATATTTTTATTTAAAGCAAATGATAATGGTGAATGACACACGTCAAACATATTCCTCCCACTCTAAACCAAAAGCACGCATTAACTTAAACCAATGCGGCAACCAATTATTGCTAGATGATTCACCAATCAAAGCAACTAATCCAAAAACCATAACACTAAATCCTAGTCAACAAGCTAATGATTCTAGCAATCATGGTCACCAAGATAACACAACTTCAACTACTCCATGATAGCAAACAACTCTAGGTTAAGTTGAAATAAATCACAAAACTCTATATTCACTCCAATTGGTCTTCTCAATTCAAATTTCTCTTAATCTCTTAATCTCTCAATTTTGTTTTTTATTTTTTTTTAAATTTTATTTTCAGTTTAAATTGAAAGTCTACATATAAAAATTATATATGTAAATTTACATAAATTTATAATAATTTCATATGTTATTGAGATATATCAAATTAATGTTGTATGTAGTGATGACTTGGTAAACAGTTATGATGAGTGACCGTCCAAAGACCCAATTTCTAAAAGGCACCAAAGTTTTTGTATTAAGTAATATTAGTTAGTTTGTATAGATATTAAAAAAAAAAACCAATTTTATATAAGCAATTATATACATGTTTTTTATTTATTTTTGTTTAGCATTAAAATGTTAGATCATTATAGCAATGGGAGTTGGGTCTAGCGGAATGGGCTAAACTCCCACAATGTGGTGAACCAGAGTTTGAATCTCTGTCAAAATATGATACATTTATCATATCTTATTCGTAGTTATTTTAATCATTTATTATGTCTTGATCATACTCTATACCGACACGCCTCAAATAAGATTACTTCAAGTGCAAGAACCTATAAAAAACTTAAAAAAAATATTAAACTATTATTTAATAAAAACTTAAATATATGTTATAAACATCTTAAAACTTGCTAAAAGATGATAATTCTTATTATCTTAATGGTATAATTCTATTTGAAGAATTAAAATTAATATGATTAAGAGAATTGAAACTGATGCTTAAAGTAAGTGACACTGCTGCTGCATCTCCATCCTTAGTTCAAAAACCCACCTGCTATTGTAACAAAAAACCATCTGCTATTGTAACAAAAAACCACCTGCTATGTCCCTTCAACACAAACACACTCAAACTCACACCTTCCTCCATGTCCAACCTCCACTCCCTCAACCCTTTCAAATTGAACCCGATTCACTCTTCCATCAAACCCGGTTCACTCCACCCATTCTCCTCACCACCCAAACGCACCGTCGTTTCCTCCCTTCCCAAACCCCCCTCACATGACAAAACCCTCCCCGCATTTCCAAACCCTAATTTCGCCAATCTTCTATCCTTTTCCGCTCGCACCAAAAACATCCGTTTAGGAAAATCGATTCACGCTTCAATTCTCATCACTGGATTCAACAAAACCCCATTCGTTATCAATTCCCTCATCAACATGTACTCCAAATGTAACCGAATCGAAACCGCGAGGTTTTTATTCGATTCTAATGAAAATGAATTGGATGATGTTTCTTGGAATTCAATTATTGCTGGTTATGTTAGGCTAGGTTGTAAGAGTAGTAATCAAGAGGCTTTTCGCCTTCTAGTTAGAATGCATCGATCCGGATTTGTTTTTAGTGATTATAGTTTAAGTAGTGTGCTTAATGCTTGTTGTTTTGATAATAATAATAATAACAATAATAATTGTTTTGGGAGAATTGTTCATGGATTTGCAATTAAGCTTGGTTTGGATTTGAATGTTGTGGTTGGAACTGCATTACTTGATATGTATGCGAAAATGGATGTTTATCGGATGCGATTAGGGTTTTCGAGAGTTTTAATCGGCGGAATGATTTTATGTATAATGCTATGATAGCTGGATTGTTAATAGGGAAGAGTGGATTGTGTTGTGGGAATTCACGAGATGCGCTTGGTGTTTTTGGTGAGATGCGGAGGGAGGGATTGAAGTGTTCCAAGTTTACGTTTTCGAGTATTGTTAAGGCTTGTGTTGGTGTTGGAGATTTTGAGGTTGGAAGGCAAATTCATGCTCAAATTTTTAAGAGTGTTCTTGAGGATGATGAGTTTGTTGGAAGTTCGTTGGTGGACTTGTATTCATTTTTTGGTTCGATTGAAGATGGGTTGAGGTGTTTTGAGATGACGCCTAAATTGGATATTGTCTCCTGGACTTCAGTGATTGCAGGTTGTGTTCGAAATGGACAGTTTGAAAATGCTTTGTCTTTGTTTGATCGATTTTTGGCTAACGGGAGGAAATTGGATGAGTTCATTGTATCAAGTGCGATGGGTGCTTGTGCAGATATGGCTGCAAAAAGGACTGGAGAGCTGATTCAGGGTCATGCATTGAAATTTGGTGTTGCAAATTTTACCATTGTTAAAAACTCGCAGATTTGCATGTATGCAAAGTCCGGAGACATAGAGTCCGCTCGGACGACCTTTCAAGAAACAGAGAATCCTGATGTTGTATCCTGGTCTGTAATGATTTGTAGCTATGCACAGCATGGTTTTGCTAAGGAAGCGCTTCGACTTTTTGATTTGATGACTATCTCTGGAGTTAAGCCTAACCAGATCACATTGCTTGGGGTCCTAACTGCTTGTAGCCATGGAGGTCTTGTTGACGAAGGATTAAGATACTATGAAACCATGAAGAAAGATTACGGAATAGAAGCTAATGTAAAGCATAGTGCTTGCATTGTTGACCTCTTAGGGCGTGCAGGAAGACTAGAGGAAGCTCGGAGATTTATTTTGGATTCTGGTTTTGAGGATGACCCGGTAATATGGCGTGCCTTGTTAGGTGCTTGTAAGGTCCATAAGGACACTGACATGGGAAAACGTATTGCTGAAAGAGTAATAGAGCTTGAACCTCATGAAGCTGCATCTTATGTGCTTCTTTACAACATTTACAATGATGTGGGGAAAAAGAAACACGCTTTAGAGGTTCGGAAGCTCATGCAAGATCGTGGAGTTAAAAAGGAACCTGGTATAAGTTGGATCAAGGTAGGAAATACGGTTCATACATTTTTGGTGGATGATCGTTCTCATCCAATGAGTCAATTGATTTATTCAAGGTTGGGAGAAATGTTGGTGAAGATAAAAAAAATTAGCATTGACAATGAGAAGCTTCCTTTAGGCATCTCTGAAACTGAACATAGCGGTACTACCGGTATGAACCACCATAGTGAAAAGTTAGCTGTAACTTTTGGAATTATATCTTTACCAGAATCAGCACCAGTGAGGGTGGTGAAGAACTTGAGGGTTTGCTCTGATTGCCATACAACAATGAAACTCATCTCCAAGGTCGAGAAAAGAGAAATAATTCTTCGAGATGCTATTCGTTTCCATCATTTCAAAGATGGTTTATGTTCTTGTAAAGATTACTGGTAACAAAAAGATCAGTTCCTTTCATAGCATCGTTTTGACAAAATCAATCAATACCCCTTGGCGTCATATAGGAAAAATGGTTCTTGGATGTATTAATTGAAGGAAAGGCATTGCCAAGCTCCTAGGCCAACAGTCTTAAATCTTCTCTGTTTTAACAGAATGTGTGGTGACTAAAATTAATTACAATTGCCCTAGTTGCAAGTACCAGTATTGTCAAATATCGACCATGGGGATTGCGGTGGAAGAATTTTCGAAGACTGTCATGGATAGTTTATGAAGGATGGCACCATGGCGTTTTATGGCGGAATTTTGGCTTTCCACCATGGTCTGCCATCCGCCATCATTAACTCTGGCAAGTACGTAAAATCAAAGACTTTCTGCTAAAACATTTTAGAATTGGTGGATTAAGTATATATATTTCAGAGGAGGGAGCAAGACAAGATCGTTTTCTAGCAAAGTAAGGTAATGAGGATTTCATTATCATTGTTTAATTATGTTCAGTTATTCACTTAATAGTATTTTGTATCTATATTAAGTATTGATAATGAGTACCTTGGCACAATCATTGCCATGTGATTAGAATGTCATGGGTTCAAATTGAGTAATCAGCTTCTTGCTATTGCTTTCGAAAGTGTAAAATAGGGTTGGCTACAATAGACCCACAATGGTTCCAACCCTATCATGATAGGAGCTTTGTATCACCAATTTGTCTTTTTTCCCTGACATAAATGATAATGAGCTTTTTCTTTTATTATGTATTTATATTTACTGACCATAAGTTTGAGAGCTATGTGGAGTGGACGTTATGGTTTCTATTCTAAGCTTTACATTCCATGTAAATTTGAACTTTCCTTTCATTGTCTCTTTCTCTGTCTCAAGGTCTTTTTGGGAGACTTAGCAATTGTTTCAACCATATGCAATTCTGGGACCATTTAACCTTCTATTGCTTAGCATATTTTCAATAGTTTATGTGGTTTTTCACCTACTTGCTACCTTAATTCTACCAACATATTTCTAAATTACTTGGCTGATTGTGCAGAAAGTTTGGACTTTTGAGCTCAACACACTCATATTAAGAACAGAACCAAGGTACTGAATATCCTCATTACTAATGTAAGTTGTGCTTCGCTTGCTTTTTGTTTCTTTAACTGTGCTTCTTATGTGATGACCTATCTAGTGGCTGACAGATATGTCTAAGCTACTATAATGTAATGTGAAAATATTTGCACACGTGAATCTTATTCATAAATATGAAATGAATTTGAAAACTTGAAGATTGGAGAGGTTTGACCATAGAGCTGAATGTTAAACTCCTACTCTAACTCTAGGTTAGAAGAAGCAACATGTGGTTGAACATCATAATCTGTGTAATGGTAGTATCACTATTCACCATAGTTGCAAGAAATTAGGATTCAGATATGTAATGCTGCAACAGTTTCTTTGAAGTCATTAAAAATTGAGTAATGGTCTTGATGCAACAGTGATGTGCTTATCGTATCACCCTTGGTAGATCATAGATGGCAGACAAAGACTTTAAAAGTTTTCCATCAAAACTGGATTTGGATTAGATGTTGTAATTGCGTCATGCGGTTGCTCGTTTTGGCTGTCTGATCTACATCGATGAAGATGACTTTGTGATGATTTTGTAAAGGTTTAATGTGAACCAACCGATCTTAAATTAACATCCGAAATTGACTAATGCATCTAACTGCATATATTTTTAACCGCAGTGGATCAGAGTCCATCAAAACTACTACCTCTGGTTCTATTTATTAGAGAGAAAAAAACATCAAAACCAATACCAATGTACTCATTAATTTTAACTTTTTGATTATTTATATATAGATATATATTAAAATTGTGATATATTAAATATTCATTAATAATATTAAAAAAGACAAACATCTTAAATAAGGATGTCAAAGTAATTTAAACAATACATACATTTTCATAAAATTTGATATATATAAAATATAGGACAAACACCTATATTTGATATTTAATATAAATTTAGCTAACTTGTTTGTGCATTGATTAGGTAATTTGGTGGTTTAAAAACCATAGAAGTTGAAGTGATAGAGAGCTTATGCGTTTAATTTCTCCGCTAACAAAATAATAATTAACAACTAATATTTACTTTTTATAAGAAGGGAAAAAAAACCAACTTAGCTTTTTTTATGCATAAAAAAAAAAGGTTTCGATTTGTCCACTAAGGTAGACCACCTTTATATATATAATCTACGATATAGCAATAGTTGAAAGTCATCCAAAACTTTGGTAAAGATTAATAGCATTTTTTGAATTTTTTTTTTTTTTAATCTTTAGGGTTGAGTCAACTACTTGATCAAAATTAGTTGGATAAAAATAAAGAAAACTAATGTATTTTAATGAGTGTCATCAATATTGGTTGTAATATGGAGTAATTTTTATATTTTGCATGTCCATTGGAGAAATGGTGAGCAAGAAAGTCAACTTTTTCCGTCTAATATTGAGCTTACAAGTGGCTAAATTTGGAGGTGAAGGCAAAAACAACAATTTGAGAATATTTTTCAATCCAAAGATTCTTTCAACCTTTTTATCGCAATAGCCAAAATTGTGCCATAAAGTGGAGAAATTCAACTCAATGTTCCTCTTAGATAGAGTAACTTGATTTCTACTCATAATATATTCATTTTGGCTCTTACTAGTTTATTTAAGTAGTGGAATATAATTTTATATTAGTCTTTGTATTATACTTTTTTTTTTTCATTTAGTTACTATAATGTACTTTTTTTTTTGGTTTCCTATCATGCATGAATTTATTGAGATTGAACCAAATAGTACGGGAAATTTAAAAAAGAAACTAGTATATTATAATCTAAATCAAAAAACGTGATCAAAATTGATAAATAAATAATTTTAGACTCTTTAAAAAAATTAAAAGGACAAAAACAAAATATAAATTCATGTTATATTTTTTAAGCAAGACCCTGAATTCAAGTCTCATGGATAGAAAAAATATATTGAGAGAGAAAATCCCACTAAAATGGATCAACTAAGTTCCTCGACGCGATAATTAATTAGTCATATTTTGCATCAATAACATGATTGTCCAAAAATTATTATAATACATACTAACTAATGATTAATTATTATGTAGTGTTTAAGGTTTTTAATTACTGATAATGCTAATCTATAACATAATTATTTAAATTGAAAGTTTAAGATGAGGTCCCACTTTCCTTTTCCAAAATATTTTTTTCAGAAAATAATGACAATTATAAAATAGTTTTTTTTTTCTTCCTGATGCTGCCTTTTTTTTGTTTCATTTAGTTATTTTTTGTATGGAGACAATATTTTAAATATCACAAGAAATTCATACATTCAACTGCAGGCTTGAATTCGAATCTAAATAATTTTGACATTTATTAATTAAGTTAAAATTTTAAGGACAATTTCAATAATTCAATTATTTATCTTTCGTTGATATGATGTAAGACATTCACTGCAAAATTCCTTTTATAATCGTATCAAAAGAATATTATTTAAAAAGGACATTGATTAATATAGAATAAGAATAAAATCATAAGTAGATCCATGTTCGATATCATAACGGAACATGTCACTTGCTCATTGTCACTTAGGAAGAAACGATAAGAAGCAAAATAATTGTTATTTTGGAAGAAGCAAAATGTTAAAGATTCACAAAATCAACATAGGATATGTAATTATTTATGATAAGGAGCACATATATCTGAGATGATCAAACAAATTGGTCGCATCTATGTATCTATGTAAATTACATCTGACCAAAGAGTTGAAAGAAGAGATAAACAAGTCTGAAACATGACACTATAATCCCTTCATATATCAAAATTATAATATAAAGAAAAATACAATTGAGGAATACTAACTAAAGACATTTTCCATAATTAAAATGATTAACAAAATAAATAAATATATATATATATTTATATTTATTTGTAATTTTAATACATTCAATTACTATTATGTTAATATATTATATATTCATTGATCAAATGATTATTTACCTATAAATAATTTACCATCTTTCTGGTGCTCCCTACCACATGAAAGTGGACCTCTTACTCCCTTCAAATGATTTATAAGTAGAAAATATATATTATATATCTTAGAATAAAATATAGACAAAAATTAACATTTTTTAGTCTATTTAATGATTCTTTTTACAACTCTATTTAATGATATTATTATCTCTAATTTAATTTAATGAACCAATATATTACTACCTTGAAGGGTAATTTAGGTAATGAATTTATACACAACGTTATGTGATATATTTAACTAATTGGCTTCATCCAATAGATAATGTTATATAAGTATTAGCAAATATTAACATTTTTCTAAATGATTTTAATAAACCACAATAATCTACCTCAGATGAGGAGCCAGCCACAATTGTTTGTTTATTTGATTTCCATGCGATCAAAGATTCTCTCCAATCCTCTAATATTAAATCCTTTAAATTTAGTTTGAAGTTCTGCTGAAGAAAACTTTGCACATACATGATGAAGGATTTATTTGAATGAGCCACCACTGTCTCATCCACATACACCAAAAGGTTTATGTAATTTAGATGACCTGCAAAGAAAAGGTTGAGAAGAAAATCAATGGGTGTTTCAATAGTTATTATAATTTTATAAGGACTAAAAATATATATTTATTTTTTATAATTTATTTTATGAAAAATTGTGAGATATAAAAAATATACTCACTAATATTAAAAAAAAAATAAAAAAAAATTAATGTGGATAAAAATATCATTTAAGCAATCAATTCATCTTAAATATAAGTTTTTTTCTTATAAATAGACTAAAGAGTATATATTTCCAAAGTAATCTTTTACACACAACTATGAAAACAAATTGAGATTGTCTTTTAGTCAGATTTTATACATATTATTCAAAGATCAAACATTTCACCACATATTTAAGATAGAAAAGTAAATCTTTTTACTCACAATTTTAATTTTAAGTTTCCATAATATTCATCATACTTAATCTCAAATCCTATAATATTCATTACTAATTTATCTCTCATTATTGGTGCCAGACTAGTTACTCATCTTTTTTCAATG
>JBBPBP010009778.1:4467646-4478844 GCA_037974735.1 Cicer chorassanicum | reverse complement strand
CATATTACAACTTACCAAATAAGGTTTTTTTTTTTTTTAATCTTTTCAAAATTTACCAATTAATCTAGGTGCAAAAATAGTAAGGAAAATAGCTTAATTCATTAATTATTTAAGTAAACAAAAATTTGGGGTCCAATACTCATAGGCCTATAAAAATATGCGGTTTACTTTATGAATTTTAAAAATATGCGGTTTACTTTATGAATTTTAATAGATATAGCCCTACACTTTACAAACACACTTCCACATTTCCTTAATTATTTGCCTCTTCACAGTTTCATTTTTGTCTTTCATCCATCCTTTCTAATATTTTTCACCATAAGGTTCATTTACGATGAAGATATACTAAATAATTCATTGTCTAATAATAAAAAAGACCACCAAAAATCTCATTTAAATTCATAATAACAAATTAAAATATATGTATAAGAACAATTTATTAATATAAGGTTAATATTGCTTTGTTTATTTTATTAATTAAAAAGGTTTAAGTGAATTTAACTAAAATAAATGAGATTAGAGAAAAAAATATACAAGTTTAAACACTATTTAAGTGGCGTTTAAAAATACATTACAAGTTAGTGTGTGACGGTCAATTGACAAATAACTCTATTTTAATTCTACAAGGGTAACATCTATTTTTTTAAACTTGTAATATTTCAAAATTGGCCATCGACCAATAAGCAAAAAATAACAGTTTTATTTCTAAAATATTAAATATACACATTTGGTGTGTGTATATATATATATATATAGTTATATATAGTTATTAAATACTTATAGTTATACTAGCATCTTAATTTAGATTTCACTATATAAACGAGTTTACTCCAAAGTAGATTAAAATTCTTACAAATGATGCCAATAGCTATCTATCACCAACCCTACCAAACTCTTTGTAACAATAAATAGTTTTCATGGGTTAAACATTTAACAAAATGAAAATAGAATTTAACAATTCATCATTTTTAAACAGCTACACCTTATGAATTATAGGATATGATATTCTCCTTAGAATCCCACATCTCCCATGACGAGTCCCGCTGTTTCGTTGAAGAAACATGTAGCCCTTCATTCCCCAATCTTCACCGTGAGAATTTTTAATGATCCAATAATCTTGGCCGTCTTCAGACCCATAACCAACTATCAATACAGCGTGACGTTCCCTTGTAACTAACTTTAGTTAGTTAGTTTGTTACTACAAATTGTAACCAAACTGTATATAAGCCAAAGCAAGGCAGAAAAACGGGCAGCATGAGTGCAATTCAATTGTAATCATTTTCATCCCATTACTAGTGATAATTCAAGTCGGATCCAGTCCCCCAGACGTAGGAGTTAATCTCTGAACTGGGTTAACAATTATGTGTGTTCATTTTAGAATTACAAGCTTCAAATTCTGTTTCATCAATCTTCGTTATTTTTCTGGGTTCATTGATTGATTGATCTCCATTTTACAACAACTGGTATCAAGAGCACGGGAGTATTCGATTCAAAGGAAGGATGAAATCAACAAAGTATGCAATTGAGAAATGCGATGGGAAGAATGATTTTGGGTTATGGCGTCTCAAGATGAAAGCGTTGCTGGTTCATCAAGGTTTGGCAGGAGCACTGGGAGGAGAGAAAGACATGGCATCCACACTACCAGAAAAGGAGAAGAGGGATATCATGGACAAGGCTCATAGTGCTTTAATCTTAAGTCTTGGAGACAAGGTTTTGAGGGAAGTGTCAAAGGAGACCTCTGCAGCAGGTATTTGGCTCAAATTAGAATCTTTATACATGACAAAATCATTAGCGAATCGTTTGTACTTAAAACAAAAATTATATACTTTCAAGATGCAACCTGGGAGATCAATTGAAAATCATATGGATGAGTTTAATAAGATCATATTAGATCTTGAAAATATTGATGAAAAATTGAAAGATGAGGATCAGGCCCTGTTGTTGATAAATTCATTATCAAACTCTTATGAAAATCTGTATGATACACTTATGTATGGTAGAGATTCCTTGACAGTAGAAGAAGTACAAGCTGCACTAATGTCCAAAGAATTGAAGAGGAAGTCAGATGGGAAAGAAGAAAGCAGTGGTGAGGGACTGTTTGTCAAGGCCAAGGCAGGGAAGAAGAATCAAAAACAAAAGAATAAGTTCAAGAACAAAGAAAAGGAACAAGTCTAAAATGAGATGTTTCATATGCAAGAAAGAAGGGCATTTCAAGAAAGACTGTCCAGATTGGAAAGGAAAGAAAGGATCACATAGTGATGATGATTATGGAAATGCATCTATAGCTTCTGAAGGGTATGAAAGCTCAGAATTCCTTATGGCAAATTCAACTGAAATCATGGATGATGACTGGGTACTTGACTCAGGGTGTTCATTTTACATGACCTCAAATAGAGATTGGTTTCTTGACTACAAAGAAACGGATGGAGGCAAGGTGATTATGGGGAACAAATCAGCCTGCAAGGTAGTTGGAATTGGTTCAATCAAGCTAAAGTTGGAAGATGGAACGATGGAACAAGGGATCATGGAATCTACCTTCTAAATGGTCAAGCAGTGACAGGAATGGCAGCAATGGTTGTTCAAGCATCAAGCAAAGCCAGCCTATGGCATCAAAGGCTGGGTCATGTTAGTCTAATGGGAATGCAAGTTATGGACAGGCAAGGCATGCTAGGAGGGGACAAGATTAGTGATCTTGAATTTTGTGAGCATTGTGTGTATGGAAAGATGCATAGGGTCAAGTTCTCCAAAGGTAAACACTACTCAAAAGGAATTCTGTAGTGAGGAATTCACTAGTTTTTGCAAAGCTCATGGTGTGAACAGACATAAGACTGTAAGGAGCACACCTCCGCAAAATGGACTAGCTGAAAGGATGAATAAAACCTTGCTTGAAAGAATGAGATGCATTCTGTCAAATGCAGGGATGCCTGCAGAGTTTTGGGGAGAAGTTGTCCATACAACTTGTTATTTGATAAATTTGAGTCCCTCTACTACAATTGAACTCAAAACCCCTCAAAATTGTGGACAGGACAGGTTACAAACTACAATCATCTGAAAGTATTTGGATGTGCTGCATACTACCATGTAAATGAAGGAAAGCTAGCCCATCGAGCCAAGAAAGGGTATTTTGTTGGATATCCAAGTGGAGTAAAAGGTTATAGAATATGGTGTCCTGAAAGCAGGAAATGTATCATCAGCAGGGATGTTAAGTTTCATGAGGTTGAGCTATATAAGTCTGTAAACAATGCTGCGAATAAAAGCTCACATCAACTTGAAGATGTGAGGATTGATCTTGAGGTGGAGAAAGATGGAGAGAAACGAAGAACGATCCTGGAGCAACAGCAGATTCAACAAGACAGAAGTGAGAGGTTTGATCTTTAGATGGAGCAAGTTGCAGAAAATCGAAGATCGATCTTGACTCCTGCCACAGAAAAGGAGAACGATCAACAGAAGTCAAGAAAGATCCTGACTTCAGAACAACATCAATCTCAGCAAGACAAGACCGATGCAAACCCAACAGAACATGCTATGTTTCAAGAGCAGGAATTAGATGATTATAACCTCATCAAGGATAGAGAAAGAAGGACATCAAAACCCACTCAAAGGTATGGTTATGCAGACATGATCAGCTATGCATTACATGCTGTAGAAGAGATTATACAAGAAGATCCCAGGAACTACAATGAAGCTGTCAGGTCTCAAGACAAAGACAAATGGATTTTAGCTATGACATAGGAGCTGAAATCATTGGAGAAGAACAACACTTGGGAACTCATACCCAAGCCTGCCAACTCCAGAATTATAGGCAGCAAGTGGATTTTCAAGAGGAATGAGGGAATTCCCGGAGTTGAACCACTCAGGTTCAAAGCACGACTAGTAGCAAAGGGATTCACTCAAAGAGAAGGTGTAGACTGCAATGAAATCTTTCTCCTGTAGTCAAGCATGCATCTATAAGGATAATTCTAGCCATGGTAGCACACTTTGACATGGAATTGAAGTAGATGGATGTCAAAACAACATTTCTCCATGGTGACCTGAATGAAACAATATTAATGCAACAACCAGACGACTTTATGACTCAAGGAAAGGAGGATTGGGTCTGCTTGTTAAAGAGATCACTCTATGGGCTAAAGCAATCACCAAGGCAATGCTATTTGAGGTTTGATTCATTCATGCTTAGTCAAAGGTATGCTAGAAGTTGTTTTGATAGTTGTGTGTACTTTAAACAAGTATCGTCATCCACATTCATTTACTTGCTGCTATATGTGGATGACATGCTAATAGCATGTAAAAGTATGAAAGAAATAGAAAAATTGAAGGGCCAGTTGAAGAAAGAATTCGAGATGAAGGATTTGGGGCCAGCCAAGAGGATCCTAGGAATGAAAATCATCAGAATTAGAGAACAAGGAAGACTGATAATTTCTCAAGAGGGCTACATTAGAAAGGTTCTAAATAGATTCAACATGAGTGAATCAAAGGTAGTTAGCTCTCCACTAGCAGCTCACTTCAAGCTTTCTTCAACCATGTCACCAAACAAAAACCTGGAAGCAGAAGACATGAAGAATATACCATATGCAAGTGTCATAGGGAGTATCATGTATGCTATGGTCTGCTCAAGGCCAGACATTTCTCATGCTGTAAGTGTCACAAGAAGATTTATGGGAAACCCAGAGATGAATCATTGGCAAGCTGTCAAATGGATTCTAAGGTGCCTAAAGGGTACTCAAAGCATGTGTTTGGAATACAGCAAAGGTTCAGAACCATCAAAACCACTCCAAGGATTTGTAGACTCTAATTTTGCTGGAGATTTAGATAGAAGAAGATCTCTTACAGGATATGTGTGAAGTAGCAATGTTGATTTACAAGGAAGGGGGTTTGAATTGTAAATGTTCCTATTTATAAATTCCTGAAAAAACTTAAGAAAATAACTCAAGATTGATCGTGGTTGTGAAAACAGAAAACGGAGAACGTTCTTGTTTTTAACTAGAAAAACGGAGAACGTTCTTGGTTAGTTAAAGTCAGTAATTCAGTTTATGTATTTAACTTGATAATCAATCAGACTGAAAGTAAATAGATAAGGGAAGAGATACCACACAAGGATATATTCTGGTTCACCCAACTCAGGCTACGTCCAGTCCTCAGAATAGTGAGATTTTCCACTAATTGTTCAAAACAAAGAACCTTCTTGGTTTTACAGCACCTAGCTCAGATCAACCTTGATCTATTACAACGTTAAAACCGTTCCACCCAGAAAAGAGTTCAATCAAGTCACCTATCAACCTTGATAGGATTTCTTACAATCTACCTAAACTATACAAAACTCTTATAGTTTGAGTTTTACAATAATGATGAGATTGTTTTGTTAGAATCTGAGATGTCTCAACTCTTGTTTGAGATCTGATTCTTTGGAAGAGAAATACACGAAAATGATTCTAAGAATTGAATGGGAAAAATCAGAATTGATTCAATGTATGTGAGTGAGAGAATTCAAGTATGTAAGTGTATGTGATTGATGAATTTTCTTAGTACTTGAAGCTCTGATTTTTCCTTGAGCTTGGCCTTCTTTTTATAGGTGTTTAGAGCATTTAATTATGGTCAGAAAGAGCTGTTGGTAGTGCTCTGTTTTCTTCTAACAAAATCAACCTATCTGTTGAAAAATAATCCATTCATGTGATAGTTTTGGGCCTTGCTTGACTGGGTTGTTTTGCTCAATTTCAAACAGATTTTCTGCGCTTTTAATGACCATTAAGCTTCGGAAAGTAATGAACAACTTCTGTAGAATTAAGAGAATCGATTCTGCAGAAACGAAGTCTTGATTCTGTCCAAAACAGTTTGGTGAATGATTATAAACCTCTGCAGAAGTAAGGAGATTGATTCTGCCAAAACAACTTGGAGAATGATGACAGTCTTCTGGAGAATGATGCTGAAAATTCTAGAGCTGATCTGAACATTTTGGAGACTCATCTGAACATTCTAGAGACTGATGATCATTCTGCAGATTGATGTTATCATTCTGGAGATTGATGTTTAACATGTTGGAGAATGATGTTAGCATGCTGGAGATTAATGTTAACATGCTGGAGATTAATGTTAACATGCTGGAGATTAATGTTAGCATGTTGGAGAATGATCAGAATGCTGTTAAGAATGTTGACAGTCAAGTTCAAATCTGTTTGGTCTTGCTAGTTTGTGATCTTCTCTCTTTGTGATTGGAATGCCTTCTTTGACTATAATGATTTCTACTTGTTCCTTGCCATGTACTGATGAACTAGTATAAAATTCTGGTTAGAAAGAGTTGTTGGTAGTTGTTTGTTTTCTTCTGACAAAAGCAACCTATTTGTTGAAAAATAATCTATTCATGTGACAGTTTTGGGTTTTGCTTGACTGAGTTGTTTTGCTCAATTTCAAACAGATTTTATGTGCTTTTAATGACCGTTAAGCTTCGGAAATACTTGATGATAATTGGGCTTTGATCTGGACACATGATTTGATCCAAAAGAGTTTGGAAAGTAATGAACAACTTCTGCAGAAATAAGAGAATCGATTCTGTAATAACGGAGATTGATCTTTGAAGCTTCATATGTAATTATTGATGTTACAGCTTCGATCTGGAGTCTTGATTCTGTCCAAAACAGTTTGGTGAATGATTATAAACCTCTGCAGAAGTAAGGAGATTGATTCTACCAAAACAGCATGGAGAATGATGACAGTCTGCTAGAGAATGATGTTGAAAATTCTGGAGACTGATCTGAACATTCTAGAGACTGATCTGATTATTTTGGAGACTGATGATCATTCTGCAGATTGATGTTATCATTCTGGAGATTGATATTTAACATGTTGGAGAATGATGTTAGCATGTTGGAGATTAATGTTAACATGCTGGAGATTAATGTTAGCATGCTGGAGAATGATTAGAATGTTGTCAAGAATGTTGACAGTCAAGTTCAAATCTTTTTGGTCTTGCTAGTTTGTGATCTTCTCTCTTTGTGATTCGAATGCCTTCTTTGACTATAATGATTTCTACTTGTTCCTTGCCATGTACTGATGAACTAGTATAACATTCAGAGGCAAAAGCTTCGTTGAAATAGTGGAGATTGATTGGTCAAGAGGCTGTGACGATCATTCTTGAAACTGGAGAACATTCTCCGTTTTCTAGATTTTGTTGTTTCTTTGTCTGCTCAGTTTTAATATGATTTCTTTGCTTTTCTTGGCTCTTGTCTTTGAATTAATACACTCAAAAGCACAAGTTAAATTAACATAACATTTAGAATCATAATTAACATTCTTAATTAACTTTTTGTTTGTTTTCATCAAAACATTAAATTGAGATTTTGTCTCAACAATCTCCCCCTTTTTGATGATGACAAACATGTTAATTTAGATTTTAATTTTGATTCTAATTTTAATCATAGAGAGCTTAAAAGCCCCCCTTCAGAATATGCTTCAGATTTTTGAGCCAACTTAAAATCTAAACATAAAATCTAAAATTAATTCTCCCCCTTTGTCAACACAAAAAGGTTGGGGAATACAAAGGAAATGTATACTACACATAGAAAACAATGAGTAGACTCCAATTTTAAGAAAAATAACATTATCTAAAAACTCTCCCTGAATATTTTGAAATTGTTATCCTTCAAAATTTCAAAACACAAGTAAGATAAAATGAATGTGAACATGAGAGAGTGAGCGCATATAGGGAAGCAAAATAAGATGAATGTGACAACATGTCAAATATAATTTCTCTCTTTACAAAACATTCTTATCCTAATATAGTGTGTTTTTCAAAACTAATTTTTTGAAACGATCAAATAGATTTGTTCACATAAAAAAAATGTTTTGTCACAACATTTTTCCAACCACACAAATTGACAATAAGGCACATGTTCAAACTTACTTTTATTTAGTAAGTAAGTATGAGGCTTTTTGATTGTTGCTATCATGCTTAAAATAAATTTAAACATTTGAGATCAAATTTTCACAAAAGAAGTGAGAAACAAAAGACTCATTTGCAAAGACATATATTAATATGCCTCAAAATGCTCAAATATCAATTTTTGACTTCATGCCATAGTCTTTTTGGATTAGTTTTGAGTTTTAAAGAAATAAGAGACACAAATCATTTTCATGAAGACCAAAATATATTCTCTTGTTGAACTCCTTCAAAAAATATATCCTAAACAAGGATATATATTTAAAATATGTTGAAGAATGATAGAAATTAGACATATTCATGTACACGTAATGATAAAGAGTGATGTAATCAATTTAAACTTTAAAGTCATACTTGCATTAAAAAAATAGTATGCATTCTTAATTTAAAGAGCACCCAATCAATCACATAATATCATTAAAAAATATTCATTCTTATCATGATGCAAATATCATAAGAATTGGGATTAAGTGTACCTCCTTTAGTGATCTTGTTCAAAGATGAGTTCTTTAAGTGTTGTTAGTTCTTCTAGGTTCATCAAGATGTAGATGCACATTAATTAAACTAGGCATAACAACAACCTTATCATAGTCAAGCACTTGTTGCACATAATTCCTTTTTTTTGTTGTTGCCATATCCTCCACAATAGACATAATTTTTGAATGATTGTTCAGAGGCATGTCAACTACTGTAGTTATACCTCCAGCAGCAGTTTTGGTATCAGTAATAAATCCCTCTCAATTTGTTCTTCCAATAATTTGATCATGAGGTGATGTTTTGGAGGAAGGGTAAGAAGTGAGGTAGGTGTAGGAGTGCCAAAAGCAAATGGTTCAAACTCATTTAAAGTTTGTTGATGTTTTTTCAACCATATCATCATAATAGGAAACATTAGATTTGATTGGATGTTGCATATAAACTGTCAAGAACATTATGGAGAAAGTTCAACACTTCTAGAGAATGTTCTGCTTTTCTGCAGAATGTTCTGGTACTGCTTCCAGAATGAACCTTGTTGCTGCTGTCCAGAATGTTCTTCTTCTTCATCATCCATTGCTTTAATGTTTCCAAAGGTTATAGATACTCCAAATTTTTGTAATGAGAGGAGACGTCATACTTTTCAATTCTTGTGTATTGAACATGCCTTGTCCATGTATCAATGTTCTTTCTTGATTGTTGGATGGTGTTCCTGCATCACAAGTTAGTAATGATTTTGGTACCCATATTTGTTTGGGTCCTTGATGGTTAGTATATCTTCTTTTAGAAGATTTTTTAAAACTTGATCTCTTTTTAAAATAGCAAGTTGATTCTTGATGACCAATTTTGAGACATTAAGAGCATTTAATTGTTGATCGTGGAATTGATTTCGAAATCTGGGTTTTAAAGGATTTTAATCTTGATTTTGAAGAAATTCCAGATCGTTCTCCTTTTTTCAGACTTTCTGGAGAAAGTTCTGCTTTTGTTCCAGAACGTTCTCCGTTTTGAGAACAACCTAGAGAACATTCTCCTTTCTGCAGATTTTTCAAAACTGGTTCAGCTTTATTTGCAGAGCGATCTTCCCTTTTAAAAAACCTTTTGCTTTTAATCTTTTCATCTCTTTTCTTAAAGTAGCAAGCAAATTCCAGATGTCCAAGTTTCTCACAATATGAGCATTTGGTTTTGCATTTATCCTCTTTTCTTTCCGAAACAAAAAAAGTTTTCATATATTTTCGTTTTTTGAGTTTTATCAAAACCAAGACCTGCTTTATCAAATATTCCCACTTGAGATCCCATGATTTTTTGAAAGGTTTCAGTAGCTTTAATAAAATTTGGCAAGTCATTTCTAAGAAGTTCATTTTCATTTTTAAGGAGAATGTTCTTCATTTTCGTTGCAGCGTTCTTGATTTTCAGATTCATTATTTTCCTTAAAATGAGATTCTTGCATGTTCTGAATGATGTTTTTTAGTTCATCAATCATAACCCGAGCTTTCTCTTTTTTCTTTTAAAACTTGATCCTTTAAAAAGCTACATTTTTGAACAAGCAGATTTGAATCATTAAGTAAGCTATCAAAATCTTTTTCAATTTGTTCACATAAAAGACATGGTTTAGAATTTATTACCTTTTTGTCTTCAGTATCTCCCATTAAACATAAGTTGGCTTCTTCAAGTTCCTCTGTTTCTGATTCATCAGAACCATCCCAGGTCACCATCATGGATTTTTTTCTTGAAAGGGAACTTCTTTGGTACTCTTTTGTTCAAGGGACATTCAGTTTTATAATGTCCTTGTTTGTTGCATCCAAAACATGTGATTTGAGTTTTGTGTACCTCTATTTTGAAGTTTTCCTTTTGATTTGAAAATCCCTTTTTGATATGATCCCTTCTTCTCAACATTCTCTGTATCTCTTTTGTAAGACGAACTATTTCTTCATCAACATCTTCTTGTTTGATTTCTTCTAAGTGCTCATATGGACTTTGTTGAGATGTTTTCAAAAAAATTACTTTGCCCTTTTTGATTGGTCTGTCTTCTTGTATCAGCACTTCATATGCTCTTAATGTTCCAATCAGTTCCTCCTGTCCGAGTACGTCAAGATTCTTGGCTTGGCTTATGGCTGTCACCATTGGTCTCCATATTATTGGAAGACATCTCATGATCTTTCTGACTCTATCTTGTACTGAGTATGCTTTCCCTAAGGAGCGCATTTCATTTACAATGGTTGTGAATCTTGAGTACATCTCATCAATGGTTTCTCTTTCATTCATTTCAAAGAGTTCAAACTTTCTTATGCCAATGTCTATTCTTGTTTCTTTGACATGGCTTGTTCCTTCATGATGAGTTTGTAGTGTATCCCATACTTCTTTAGCAGTTGTGCATTCATCAACTCTTTCACTTTCTTGCCTGCTCAAAGCACACGATAAGAATAATTGAGCTTTAGAGTTTAGGAGTACCTTGGTTTTATCTTCAACTGTCCAGTCTGCTTCTTTCTTTGCAATAGAGTTTGAATCATTTTGATCAACTCTTGGTATGAAATCTCCATCTATAATGATGCGCCACATTCCTGTATCTTGAGATTTCAAGAACAGCTTCATTTTGCTTTTCCAGAAATAGTAGTTTGTGCCATCAAAGTAAGGCGGTCTATATGATGACCCTCCTTCAGAAATGCACATAACATTTGACATTTTTTTTCTAGATCTTTTTCTCCAACACTTGTTAGGTGTTCAACTTTAGAGACCGAACTCTGATGCCAATCGAAGTAGCAATGTCGATTTACAAGGAACAGGCGGGGGGGGGGGGGGG
>JBBPBP010009778.1:4433512-4467440 GCA_037974735.1 Cicer chorassanicum | reverse complement strand
GGGGGGGGGGTTGAATTGTAAATGTTCCTATTTAAAAATTCCTGAAAAAACTTAAGAAAATAACTCAAGATTGATCTTGGTTGTGAAAACAAAAAACGGAGAACGTTCTTGGTTAGTTAAAATCAGTAATTCAGTTTATGCATTTAACTTGATAATCAATCAGACTAAAAGTAAATAGATATGGGAAGAGATACCACACAAGGATATATCCTGGTTCACCCAACTCGGGCTACGTCCAGTCCTCACAACTGTGAGATTTTCCATAAGTGTTCAAAACAAAGAACCTTCTTGGTTTTACAGCACCTAGCTCAGATCAACCTTGATCTGTTACAACGTATATTAAACTCTTATAGTTTGAGTTTTACAATAATGATGAGATTGTTTTGTTAGAATCTGAGATGTCTCAACTCTTGTTTGAGATCTGATTCTTTGGAAGAGAAATACATGAAAATGATTCTAAGAATCGAATGGGAAAAATCAGAATTGATTCAATGTATGTGAGTGAGAGAATTCAAGTATGTAAGTGTATGTGATTGATGAATTTTCTTAGTACTTGAAGCTCTGAATTTTCCTTGAGCTTGGCCTTCCTTTTATAGGTGTTTAGAGCATTTAATTCTGATCAGAAAGAGCTGTTGGTAGCGCTCTGTTTTCTTCTGACAAAAGCAACCTATCTGTTGAAAAATAATCCATTCATGTGACAGTTTTGGGCCTTGCTTGACTGGGCTGTTTTGCTCAATTTCAAACAGATTTTTTGCGCTTTTAATGACCATTAAGCTTCGAAAATACTTGATGATAATTGGGCTTTGATCTGGACACTTGATTTGGTCTAAAACAGTTTGGAAAGTAATGAACTACTTCTGCAGAAATAAGAGAATCGATTTTGTAGAAACGAAGATTGATCTTTGAAGCTTCATATGTAATTATTGATGTTACAACTTCGATCTGGAGTCTTGATTCGGTCCAAAACAGTTTGGTGAATGATTATAAACCTCTGCAGAAGTAAGGAGATTGATTTTGCCAAAACAGCTTGAAGAATGATGACAGTCTGCTGGAGAATGATGTTGAAAATTCTAGAGACTAATCTGAACATTCTAGAGACTGATCTGAACATTCTAGAGACTGATGATCATTGTGCAGATTGATGTTATCATTCTGGAGATTGATGTTTACATGCTGGAGATTAATGTTAACATGCTGGAGATTAATGTTAGCATGCTGGAGAATGATCAGAATGCTGTCAAGAATGTTGACAGTCAAGTTCAAATTTGTTTGGTATTGCTAGTTTGTGATCTTCTCTCTTTGTGATTCGAATGCCTTCTTTGACTATAATGATTTCTATTTGTTCCTTGCCATGTACTGATGAAATAGTATAAAATTCAGAGGAAAAAGCTTCGTTGAAAGAGTGGAGATTGATTGGTCAAGAGGCTGTGACGATCATTCTTGAAACTGGAGAACATTCTTTATTTTCCAGATTTTGTTGTTTCTTTGTCTGTTCAGTTTGAATCTGATTTCTTTGCTCTACTTTGCTTGGCTTCTATCTTTGAATTAATACACTCAAAAGCAGAAGTTAAATTAACATAACATTTAGAATCATAATTAACATTCTTAATTAACTTTTTGTTTGTTTTCATCAAAACATTAAATTGAGATTTTGTCTCAACAATCTCCCCTTTTTTTATGATGACAATTATGTCAATTTAGATTTTAATTTTGATTCTAATTTTAATCATAGAGAGCTTAAAAGCCCCCCTTCAGAATATGCTTCAGATTTTTGAACCAACTTAAAATCTAAACATAAAATCTAAAATTAATTCTCCCCCTTTGTCAACACAAAAAGGTTGGGGAATACAAAGGAAATGTATACTACACATAGAAAACAATGAGTAGACTCCAGTTTTAAGAAAAATAACATTATCTAAAAACTCCCCCTGAATATTTTGAAATTGATATCCTTCAAAATTCCAAAACATAATTAAGATAAGAGGAATGTGAACATGAGAGAGTTAGCGCATATAGGGAAGCAAAAATAAGATGAATGTGACAAATATAATTTCTCTCTTTACAAAACATTCTTATGCTAATAAAGTGTGTTTTTCAAAACTAATTTTTTGAAACGATCAAATAGATTTGTTCACATAAAAAAAAATGTTTTGTCACAACATTTTTCCAACCACACAAATTGACAATAAGGCACATGTTCAAACTTACTTTTATTTAGTAAGTAAGTATGAGGCTTTTTGATTGTTGCTATCATGCTTAAAATAAATTTAAACATTTGAGATCAAATTTTTATAAAAGAAGTGAGCAACAAAACACTCATTTGCAAAGACATATATTAATATGTCTCAAAATGCTCAAATATCAATTTTTGACTTCATGCCATAGTCTTTTTGGATTAGTTTTGATTATTAAAGAAATAAGAGACACAAATCATTTTCATGAAGACCAAAATATATTCTCTTGTTGAACTCCTTCAAAAAATAAATCCTAAACAAGGATATATATTTAAAATATGTTGAAGAATGATAGAAATTAGACATATTCATGTACAAGCAATGACAAAGAGTGATGTAATCAATTTAAACTTTAAAGTCATATTTGCATAAAAAAATAGTATGCATTCTTAATTTAAAGAACACCCATAGCAAATTCAAACACTGTTTGGATATGCTGCAAATGAAGTCCAGAAACTGAGATCAAGGACTAAGGGGATCTGATTTGAAGAATCACAAGAGGAAGCTTCTCATTCTTGAAGCTATCTCATTCATAAAAGAAATCATGCTAAAATTATTTCATACTTTTAGATTATCTTACTGAGTTCTTTTATTCTAAATTTATTCTCAAACAAGAGTTGAGTATAATCAGATTCAACTAAACCTTTTAAATCATTATTGTGTAAACTCATAACTATAAGGATTGATTATAGTTTGAGAGTGATTAAAAGAGTTAACTGTAAAAATCCTAGCAGATTAGTTATGTGACTTGATTGAATCCTTTCTGGGTGGAAATGAAGTGTAGTTACAGATCAAGGTTGATCTTTAACTGTGTAACCAGAAGATTGTTCTCCGTTCTTTGAACACTCAGTGAAAATCTCTTAGTTGTGAGGACTGGACGTAGCCCACGTTTGGTGAACCAGGATATATTTGTGTGTGGTATCTCTTCCTTATCTCTATTTACATTCAGTTATTTTTATTGTCAAAGTTAAATAGAGAAACTAAAAAACTGTGATTTTAACTAATCAAGATTGTTCTCTGTTTTTTGTTTCAGAACCAAGAACGTTCTCCATTTCTATTTTCATAACCAAGATCACTCTTGAGTTGTCTTTTCTTAAGTTTTTTAACAGGAAATTTTAATTAGGCAAGATTACGATTCACACCCCCTTCCTTGTAACTTGACATTGCTACTTCAATTGGTATCAGAGCAAGGTCTCTAAAAGAAACACTTTAACCAAGTGCTAGAGAAAAAGATCTAAAAGAAAGAATGTCAAAAGCAAAATACATTGTTGAAGGAGGATCTTTAAACAGGCCACCATATTTTGATGGGACTGATTACTACTTTTGGAAAAACAAGATGCAGCTGTTTCTAAAGTCTCAAGATACAGGAATGTGGCGCATCATTACAGATGGAGATTTCACTCCAAGAGCTGATCAAAATGATTCAAACTCTGCCAAGAAGGAAGAAATCGACTGGACATCTGAAGACAAAACTAAGGTACTCTTAAACTCTAAAGCTCAATTATTCTTATCGTGTGCTTTGAGCAGGGAAGAAAGCGAAAGAGTTGATGAATGCACAACTGCTAAAGAAATATGGGATACACTACAAATTCATCATGAAGGAACAAACCATGTCAAAGAAACAAGAATAGACATCGGCATAAGAAAATTTGAGTTATTCGAAATGAATGAAGGAGAAACCATTGATGAAATGTATTCAAGGTTCACAACTATAGTGAATGAAATGCGATCTCTGGGAAAAGCTTACTCAGTACAAGACAGAGTAAGAAAGATCATGAAATGTCTTCTAGTCATATGGAGACCAATGGTGACAGCCATAAGCCAAGCCAAAAATCTTGAAGTGCTGGCATTAGAAGAACTGATTGGAACCTTAAGAGCACATGAAGTATTACTACAAGAAGATAAACCTGTTAAGAAAGGAAAAGCAATAGCCTTAAAAGCATCTCAAGAAAGCATGCCTGTCCAAATAGAAGAGAATGATGAGACGAAGAGACCAAATCACATGTTTTGGATGTAATAAACTAGAACATTATAAATCTAAGTGTCCTCTAAACAATAGAACACCAAACAGATTTCCTTTCAAAAAGAAATCAATGAGGGCCACATGGGATAACTCAGATGAATTTGACGAAGAAGATGATGAAGAAGCCAACATATGCTTAATGGCAAACATTGAAGAAAATGAGGTAACAAATTCTGAACCCTATATTTTATGTGAACAAATGGAAAAAGAATTTGACAACTTATTAAATGATTCACACTTACTTATTTAAAAGTGTAGTTCTTTAAAAGATAAATTTTATAAAGGAAAAGAAGAGAAAGAAAAAACTCAGGCTCTGAATGATAAGCTGAAAGAAATCTTTCAAAATATGAAAGAATCTCAGACCAAAAACTTTCACACTGAAAAACAAGAAAGTCAAGAACATTATGCACTACAAAAGGAGAACGTTCTCCTTAAAGCTGAAGCTGAATTTGTTAAAAAAGATCTATTAAACTTCATTAAAGCTACTGAAACTTTTCAAAATATCATGAGATCTCAAGTAGGGATATTTGATAAAGCAGGTCTTGGTTTTAATCAAACTTAGAAAACCAAAGTATATGAAAAAAAATTTATTCCAGAAAAAAGAGAAAATAAATGCAAAATAAAATGTTCATACTGCTGTAAAATTGGATATCTTGAATTTACATGTTATTTTAAAAAAAGGGATGAAAAAATCAAGAAGAAACAGAGAGGAGAACGATCTGGAACAAAAGCAAATTTTCCTCAGAAAAACGAGAACGTTCTCCAGCTAAAATAGAAAACCGAGAAAGTTCTGAAAAACTGTCAAAACCAGTTAAAAAATCTGTTCAAAAACAAATAATAAAATTTTCCTCATGTTCCAAGATTGGGCACTCTAAATCAACATGTCATATTAACAGAAAATCAAAATCTAGAACTAATCCACAAGGACCCAAGACAAAATGGGTAGCAAAAGTTAATGAAAGAAAAACTGCAGGTTGGTTCTCAAGGTGTCAAGAAAAAGCCTTGGTTCTTGGACAATGGTTGTTCAAGACATATGACAGGTGATAAAAATTGCTTCATATCCTTCGTCAAGAAAGATGGAGGGTCAGTCACTTTTGGAAATGATAACCAAGCTCAAATCAAAGGTAAAGCGACAATTGGTAAGAAACTCTGCTCAAATAAGTGATGTTCAATATGTTGAAGGTCTGAAACATAATCTTTTAAGCATAAGTCAATTGTGTGACAATGGATGTGAAGTTATTTTCAAACCCAACTTATGTGAAATCATAAAAACAAAATCTGGTGAAAAACTATTTTCTGGAACCAGAAAGAAAAATCTTTATGTATTATATCTTGAAGAATTGCCTGATGAATCCTGCTTCATATCTATAGATAAAGATAAATGGATTTGGCATAAAAGGGCAGGGCATATCAGCATGAAAACCATTTCTAAAATTTCAAAATTAGAACTAGTCAGAGGATTACCAAAACTGAATTTTGAAAAAGACAAAATATGTGAAGCATGTGTCAAGGGAAAGCAAGTCAAAATCAGCTTTCACTCAAAAGATTTTATTTCCACAAACAGAATTCTTGAATTACTTCACATAGATTTGTTTGGTCCTGTCAAAACAACAAGTTTAGAAGGAATGAAATATGGTTTTATTATTGTTGATGATTTTTCACGATACACTTGGGTACTACTTTTAAAACAAAAAAATGATGCTTTTGAAGCTTTTAAAATCTTTTGTAAAAAGGTACAGAAGGAAAAAGAATCTAGCATCATTTCTATAATCTGCTAGGATTCAATCAAGTCACCTAACTACACTTCCTTTCCACCCAGAAAGGATTCAATCAAGTCACCTAACTAATCTGCTAGGATTTTTACAATTAACTCTTTTAATCACTCTCAAACTATAAACAATCCTTATAGTTATGGGTTTACACAATAATGATTTAAAAGGATTTCATAAGTGATTTAATAAAATCAATTTCAGTATTTCCCCCTTTTAATTTTAGCACATTACATTTGGTGCTTTCATTGAACCATGGCAGAAAACACGAGGATGAAAGAGCTCAGTTCCGACGTCAAGCGCAACGCTGAAGTGATCGAAAAACTATCCAACGGTATCCACGAGCAGATGGCACGGTTGAGAATCGCAAACTCCGCTCGCTTTGAACAGCTAGAGGCGATGCAGATGAACACAGAAATCAAGTTTTTGCAGATCACATCCGCGCTTGATTTGTTACTGAACAAGAGCCCACAACGAAGTACCCATGGTGCTGGTAACTCAAGCAAACAATATTTTCAGGTGAGAAACATTAAACTCGAATTTCTGCGTTTTGATGGCAACAATGTGCTAGAATGGATATTTCGTGCTGAGCAGTTTTTTGATTATTATGATACCCCGGATCCAGACCAGTTAACTATTGCTTTTGTGCACTTGGACAAGGACGTAGTCCCTAGGTTCTAGATGATTCAGCGTTCTCACCCATTTCATTCTTGGGTTGAGTTCACATGCGCCCTAGAACTGGATTTCGGACCCTCTATATCTGAGTGTCCAAGGGAAACGTTATTCAAGTTGCAACAAACGGGTACTGTCGCTGACTATTACCTCCATTTTGTTAGCTTTCAAGCTATTCTTAACCCAAGTGTAAGAATAGTTATTTATACATGATTGTAGAATGGAGTATGATTGTAGGACTTGTTTATTGACTAAATGGAATGAGTTATTTATACATGGGTCCTCTAGTTAACTAACTAACTAACTGAGAAGTTAGCTAGTTAGTTATTACAACTAACATATAAACTTGAATTATACAAACAGAAAACGAAGATCAATCTTCGTTTCCAACACTCTCCTTTAATTCAAGTTTCTAAGTGATTTTACACCTAATAGTCTTCTCAACTCTTCGACCATTTCTTCTGTTGGTTCATCCTTGCTGCAGCCTTAACCCTCTCCCGGGGCTCGATAACAGCCCTTTCTGCAGCAAGCTCAGATTTAACTCATGCTTCAGCTTTAGCCCTCGCAGCTTTCGCCTCTGCAGCAGCTTTTCCAGCTCTTTCCTTTGCTTCTACAACAATCCTTTTTTTCATTAATCTTCTTTGCTTTTCAGCTCTTCCCTTTGCTTCTGCAGCAACCCTTTCTTTCATTAATCATCTTTGCTCCTTTAGTGTAGCTCTGTTATCTTTTTCCAATTGCACACCTTATTTGCTTCTAGCAGCCTTTGTATACTCTATCTCCCTAACTTCCTTTGCATGCCTGAACTTAGCCTCAGCCCTATCCATTGTTTCCTTCATGGCCGCATCAGTCGTGCTCATCTCCAACTCATCATCGGGAAGACCATTTATTCTCTGATTAAGTTATTTCCTCAAAGAACAAATATCATCTTGCAAAGCTATTTGTTGACTTTTATGCAACCCTTCTTGTTCCATTTTTTCAGCTTCACATTTCCTTACTTTGTTTTCCAATTCAATGTTTCTAGACTATAAATCCTTCAGTTTAGAGTTCAAGTTCATAGGTGGAAGAGTAGACATCATTACAACAGTAAGAAACCACCATTTAGTGAATGTTATCACAAAGCCTCCAATTAATGTTGTTGTTAGCTGCACACACTTCCCAAGCTTCTCTCCCGTTGCATCTTGTTGTGATAACCTATGAGAACCAATAGCCACTTTAACAGACAAAACAATTGGCAATGCAATTGAAATTCCACCAATCAAAAGCACCAACAGATTGTCAATTCCATGTCTATACTTTCTATGTTGTATTGGATACATCACTATAAACTCAACAAGAATTCCCATAGCAATTGAATAAATGCAGAAAATTCCAATAGATGTAAGCACCTTTTGAAAGTGTCCAACTTGCTTATTACTATCAACCACATGAGCTGCTTTCTTGTTCCTCACATTTCCAAGCTCTTTCTGCCATTCTTCTTCCTTCTTCTTCACAGTTTTAATTCCAGCATGTTTCAATTTAACAACTCGGGACCTTTCATTCTCAGATTCCTCCTTAGCCAGCTTTTGAGCTTTTTAGCCAACCTGATCTTGCTCCTTCTTGATGTATCAACATTAACCAACCATTCCCTCTGGCTTGTCATCTGATTACAACAACGAGTATTAGGAAACCAGAACTGAGATGAAGAATATTCTAAAAACGAAGATTGATCTTTCTTCGTTTATAGTAGCCATCAACAAAGACTATATCTGAATCCGAATCTAAATCTTCTTGGGCAGCGCAAGCTTCATCTTTTCTTTTCTTCTTCTGTTTTCCTCCTTTGCCAACCCAACATTCTCGAGCAAAATGTCCAAACTTCTCACATTTGTATTATTGCACCTTCTTCTTATCAAAGTTTCTTGATTTTCCTTTTGATTTACCACTTGTATTGCTCCTTTCTGATGAAGATTTTGAATCATCATCAGATTCCTTGAACTTATTCTTTTTCCATTTCTTTTTCTTGTTGGCATATACTACCAATGCCTGATTCCCAGAATCACTCCCACTCATTTCTTCCATTCTTAACTCCCTTGCTTCTAGAATTCCCTGCAACTCTTCAAGACTTAATGTGGAGATGTCTTTGGATTCTTCAATTGCACTCACAACATAATCGAACCTGGGATGCAAAGATTTCAATATCTTTTCACATAGTTTCTGTTCAGTAAGCTTCTCACCACAACTGGCCATCTGATTTGTGATACTCCTCAATCTTGAAATCAGATCTGCAACCTTCTCATGCTTATCCATCTGCAGCAATTCGAACTTTTTATGTATAGTCTGCAATTTCACTTTCTTGACCTTGGTTCCTCCAGAATAACACTTCTCAAGAATGTCCCACGCTTCTTTTGCACTTCTTGCATCAGATATCTTGTCAAAGTTGGCCGTGTCAAGACATTGATGAAGAATGAAGGTGGCTTTGCAATATTTCCTTTTATTTTCTTTAAATCTTGATCTCTGTTCCTCTGTTGGATTGACCCCCAGTTCTTCAAAACCTTTCTCTATAATTTCCAACACTTCTTGAAATCCAAACAATGCACGAATTTGCACTCTCCATCTATCTTTCAATGCACGAATTTATCACTCTGATTTGGTTTTTCGCAACCAAGCTCTTGATACCAATTGTTAGCTTTCAAGCTATTCTTAACCCATGTGCAAGAAAGATAGAATCAATATAGAATGGAGTATGATTGTAGGACTTGTTTATTGACTGAATGGAATGAGTTATTTATACATGGGTCCTCTAGTTAACTAACTAACTAACTGAGAAGTTAGTTAGTTAGTTATTATAACTAACATATAAACTTGATTTATACAAACAGAAAACGAAGATCAATCTTCGTTTCCAACACATTTTACTTCATTGGCTAATCGTGTTTATGGCTTGAGTAATGATGCTCTGGTGGACTATTTCATCAGTGGTTTAAATAATGAAATCAAAAGAGATTTGAGGATCCACACACCTATTTCTCCAGGATATTGATGACAACCAGCTCCATATGAAACCCCAGAACACCGAACTTCCCACAAATGACCACCATCTTTCCCTGAATGCAATGAAAGGGACCAGTAGCATGGGTATCTTGCGATTCACAGGCCAAATTGGACAAATCAGTGCACATGTCTTAGTAGATGGAGGAAGTTCTGACAATTTTTTGCAACCTCGCATTGCGGAATTCCTCAAACTACCAATAGAACTAGGACCATGTGTCAAACTTCTGGTGGGAAATGGCCAAACTATGATTGCCGAGGGAATAGTCCCCAACTTGACGATCACCGTACAAGGCCATAGCTTACTCGTACCAGTTTTATTATTACCGGTGGTTGGTGCAAATATTATTCTGGGTGCATCTTGGCTGGCTACACTAGGTCCTCACAAAGCAGACTATGCAGCCTTAACACTTAATTTTTTTTGCCAAGGAAAATTTATAACACTGCAAGGGGAGAAAAAGGCTTCACCCAAACTGTCTAGTTCCATCATATTAAATGAATGTTGAATACTGACGCCATAGTTGAATCCTTCACAATCCAACTACTTCAATCATCTACAGAGGCATATATTTTAACATACTGACCACAAGAATTAGCTCCTGAAATTGTCAAGTTGCTGCACTCATACAGTTCAGTATTCCATATTCCAACTTTACTACCACCCATTCGAAACCAGAATCAAGTTATTCCTCTGATGAAGGGTGCTGAACCAGTCAAAATCAAACCTTACAGATATCCTCATAGCCAAAAGGAGAAAATTGAGAAGATGGTGCATGACATGCTAGACCAAGGTATTATACAACCTAGTACTAGCCCTTTTTCTTCACCAATCATTCTCGTGAAAAAGAAAGATGGTAGCTGGCGTTTTTGCATTGACTATAGGGCCTTAAATGTTGTGACCACAAATGATAGTTTTCCTATGCCAATTGTAGATGAATTGTTATATGAGTTATTTGGTGCAAAATTCTTTTCCAAACTAGACTTAAGATTAGGCTATCATCAAATCTTGGTACAACCAGAAGATAGGCATAAAACAGCTTTTAGAACACACCATGGCCACTATGAATGGTTGGTCACGCCCTTCGGCTTAACCAATGCTTCTGCAACCTTCCAGACATTGATGAATCAAAATTTTCAGGAGGCCCTGCGAAAATATGTGCTAGTGTTCTTTGATGACATACTTATCTATAGCCCGACATGGCAGAACCATTTGACACATTTGGAAAACGTGTTAAGAGTTATTCAACAACATGTCCTGTTTGTGAAGTTATCCAAGTGTTCGTTTGGAGTTTTAGAAATTGAATACTTAGGTCATATAGTTTCTGGACAAGGAGTATCTATGGAGAGTAGTAAGGTTCAAGCGATTCTTAAATGGCCAACCCCAACAAATGTGAAACAATTGAGAGGATTTTTGGGTCTCACCGGCAACTATAGACGCTTTATCAAGGCATATGCTAGACTTACTGCTCCTTTAACTGAATTACTTAAAAAAGATGGATACTTATGGACTAATGCCACTGAAACAACATTCTCCAAGCTGAAAGAGGCTATGATATCAGCACCTGTTCTTGGATTACCAAATTTCAAACAACCTTTTATCTTAGACACAGATGCCTCAGGAGTAGGGATATGTGCAGTGTTGCACCAAAATGGCCACCCAATTGTTTATTTCTCTAAGAAACCTGCACCTCGAACACAAAAGAAGTCAGCTTATTTTTGAGAAACGTTGGCCATAGCTGAAGCAATTGCCAAGTTCAGACACTATCTACTGGGCCATCGTTTTGTTATCAGAACTGATCAGAAGAGTTTGAGAAGTCTAATGGATCAAAGTTTGCATACCCAAGAGCAATAACAATGACTCCATCATTTCTTGGGATACGACCTCACAATCGAGTATAAGCCATGAAAAGAAAATTTGGCTGTTGATGCACTCTCTAGAGTAATGTATCTTTCATGGTCAGAACTGACAAATTCAATTGTGGCAACATTGAAGGAAGCATTACAGCGAGACCCCAAGTTGCAAGTAGTCATGCGATAATGTCTAGAGCAGCCACTATCACACCCAAACTACTCAGTGAAGGGTGACTTATTATATTGGAAAGACAGAATTGTGGTCCCTAGAGAGGTGGATCTTATCCAACAACTTTTGCAGGAATTTCATAGCTCACCAATTGGAGGACATTCGAGGGTCACAAGAACAACAGCACGAGTGGCACAACAATTTTATTGGCCAGATATGAAGCAAGAGGTGCACAAATTCATCCAATCTTGTGCTATTTGTCAACAGGCTAAAGCTTTACACACCAAGCCGGCGGGATTACTGCAGCCACTACCTATACCTTCTCAAGTATGGGAGGACATAGCAATGGATTTTATAACAGGGCTCCCCAATTCTTATGGTTTCAATACCATCATGGTAATTGTAGACCGTTTGACAAAATATGGCCATTTCATAGCACTCAAGGGTGACTACACTAGCAAGTCTGTAGCCGAGCTCTTTATGACACATATTGTTAAGTTGCATGGCATGCCCAAGTCCATCGTGTCTGACAGAGACAAAGTTTTTACTAGTAATTTCTGGAGGAATTTGTTTCAACTGCAGGGTACCACGTTAGCCATGAGCTCCGCCTATCATCCCCAATTTGATGGCCAGTCCGAAGTAGTGAACAAGTGTTTGGAAATGTTCATTCGATGCTTCACTTTTAACAATCCAAAAAATTGGTACAAAGCTTTGAGCTGGGCAGAATTGTGGTACAACACATCCTTTCATACTAGTCTTGGCATGTCTCCATTTAAAGCATTATATGGGAGAGATCCACCTGTATTGGTTCGATATAACCCGCAAGCATTAGATCCTGTTACCCTGCAAGAACAATTACTCAACAGAGGTAACATCCTACAGTAGTTGAAACAACATTTGGAAAGAGCTCAACTCTACATGAAAAACCAAGCTGACAAGAAAAGGACTGATATGTCCTTCGCAGTAGGAGATTTAGTCCTAGTCAAGCTTCAGCCAACACTCAGTCACTTTAAGAAGAAATCACAAGCTAGGAATGAGATATTTTGGACCATTTCCAATTATGGCTAAAATAGGTAGCGTGGCTTATAAGTTGGTGGCTTATAAGTTGCAGCTGCCAAATGAAGTACGAACCCACCCAGTTTTTCACATTTCTCAACTGAAGCCATTTAAAGGTGTCCCTTAGGATCAATACATGCCCCTACCCCTACCGTGGGAAAACACCACACCAGTCGAAGCTACATGGGAGAACTTCCAGGAAATGTTAGACAGCTTCCCTAACCTCAACCTTGAGGACAAGGTTGTCATTTATGGGGATGGTATTGCAATGAAAGAAGGCACGTTCCGTTCCAAGCCAAATGAAGGGGTCCCACAAGAGAATAATTATGTTAGCACGGATCTTGGAATTTCGGTACCAAGGAGGGGAATGAGAAAGGTATGACTAGCTCAAGGCTACAGGACTACGTATACCCATGATCTAGTATTTAAGGAATCATGACAGTAGCAACAGGGATGGTGATTGTGAGAATTGTCTCTTCTTCCTTCTCCCTCTTACTCTATTTCTCATAGTATCTTAGTGTGCCCTTGTTTTTTTCTTCTATAACCATTTTCAGAAGTGATTTACTAAAATCAATTCTAGTATTTCCTCCTTTTAATTTTAGCACATTACATTTAACTTGAGGAAAAGGTAGTTTCTTCACATTCTTTCGCCGGCATATTCGCCAACAACATGTGTCTTCAACTTCTGCTTCCTCGTCTATGACGACTAAATAGCCTGAATATGGAGCATCTGGTGGTGGTATCTCCAATGTACTTGGAGATTTTTTGTACATAGACAAAGGCCTTGTCACATACATTTTTTTTCTTCTTCTAAGTATCAGTGTCGAAGAGTCACTATATAAATTGAAATCTTTAAGGGGATTTTATCAGTTTCAATTCCTTATGAATGAAGGAATGGAAATGATCAGACACATTAAAGTTCACAAGATTGGATAACGTTTCAATTATTAATTAGGAATTCATGCATTTTTTATATACCAGTAAGGTATAGATAGAAATGTGTTGTACCACTATCATAATAATGAAGCTACTATACGGTTGAATTGGTAAAAATTAAAGAGAATTAAAGCAAAAAAGAATGAACTCTACTTTTACTTTATTTTTTTCTTCTCTTTTTTTAGTGAATGCTATTGTCACACAATAATAAAGAGTGTTTATTGAAAGAAATGTTATGCTTATATATATAATTTTTTGGTGAAAAATGGGAGATGTCAGTACCGTAAACTAATTTGATGTTGATGTTAACGATAATTTAATATTTTGTAATTATCTTTAAATTATGGTTACAGTGTAGACTTAAGGAGCAATACTGTGACTTAAGTTATTATTAAATGTTAGTGTAAAATTATTTTATATTTATAGTGCCTCTCCATTAAACTTTTTTTTGACTAAAAAAAGTTTAGGGTGAAGCATGCATCCAATTCAAAACATGAAAATCTCTCGATCTACGAGGACTATTGGAGACTCGAATTTGTAATATGTCGGATACAAACCATGTCATGCTCTATTAGATCAACCATTTAGAAATCAAGTAGTTGTCATCAAGTGGTTAACAAATTTTAGTGAAAGTCAAATCAATCAGTAGAACTTGAATTCAAACTCCAACAAAACTAATTTCGAAATTCTTTTGGCAAAAATGTTTCGATTTTTTCAAAATTTATTTTTGAGAAAAATAGATATAAAAAATTTCTCAATAAACAAAAATTCAAGAAAAAATGTTTCGATTTTTTTTCAAAAACAAAATCGAAAATTTTTCAGGAAAAAAATGATTTCGATTTTTTTCTCAAAATTTTTTTCCAAGACAAATGATTTAATAATTTTTTTTTGAAAAAAAAAAGTTTCGATATTTCTTATATATTTGTTTGAGAAAAATAAATTTCAAAAATTTTGTAAGAAAAAATATCTTTAGTTGAGGTTAAAAAAATTTTAAAATTGTTAAACTAATTTTTGAATTAAGTTTGGTTAATTGGATTGTTTTAAATATGTGGTTCAATTCATGAACCATTTAAATGGTTTGGTTTTTTTTGTAATGGAGTGCAATCTAATTTATCAATATGGTCCAATTAACCATATTTTTTGCACACTACAGTCACAACATCATTTTCATTTCTATTTTCATTTGCATTTTCATTTCTTCCACATGAATAAATCTCCTCCCATTTTTGGTCAAGTGTCATACTATAAAACATGGACTTTTTCATTTGTTATTTAACTTTTCTTCCATTTTCCTTCACAAATATAAATGGACAATACCATTTTCCTACAACCAAAGGTGGTGAATGTTTTCTTGAGATAGGAAAGTTGAAACTTGGAAGCTTTTCTCTTAAAGGGTCATCAACACAACACCTAGAGCTTCATTGAGTTTGCATGATCTATATGAACCTGATATTCTAACTTTACATCCTTTTTTTCTTAGGAATTTTGGTGGAATTCCATCAGGTGTAATGGATTTAGCAAAGAAACCACCACTTTGGTGACTTTGAATCTTGAAAATTTGGTATAAGTCTTTTAGATTGAAAGGTTTTGGACTTTTTTCATTCAAGATGTTGTTGAAGCAACAACTCACTATGTCACCTTCTCTTGAGCATTTGTATACTTTCCTACAAAGAGTTTCAACATTGTTACTATGAAATATGCATGAATTATTATTAGGTAGTACACAACAAATGTTATCTCATGAAGTGTGCATACATAAATGTTGTGATTGCATCCTAATTTAAGAAAATACCAAATTCATATAGTTAAATAAATTACACAGTTTTTTAGAAAATGTTGTGTTACTAACATCACTACATCATATATACATGTATTTTTTTTGTTAACCATATTTTTGGTGCAAAGTAAGTCTAGATTTTGGCAATGACTAATCTTTGTCGGAGAATTTGGTTGACCATCTTTAGTGGAGTTTCCTTTTCAAACCACGTTTTTTCTGTACATAGAGCTTGAATCTGAGACCTTGCTTAAGGCATATGAGTGTTTTCCACTAAAAAATTTCACTTAGACCAACGTAATGTTTGTATGGGGCAGCTTAGATAAAATCATCAGAAAACACTTGCCCAAAACAAGAAATATTAGAAGAATTTTATAATAACTATGAGTTTTTTTAAAAGAATAATTATAAATCTATAAAAAGTGTGAGTTTTTTAAACAATATCTTTTCAAATTAGTTGAGATTAGTTGTTGCATCTCAATTTTTTAGAAGCTTTCTCATTTGAGTTCACACAAGCATCTATAAGCTTATAAGGACTCATAAGTAAGAACTATAAACTTATTTAATTGAGAAATCCTTATAATAAGTTAGAAATTAATCAAGCTAGGCCATAAACTCAGTTATAACTTCAGCTTATGCTTAACATAACTAGTTGACAGGCCAGTGAAGTACTGATAATAATAACAAACATGGCTAGCACAAAACACTTAAAAAGAACCTTATAAAAGCATGAGCTCAATTTTATGGTTCCAAACAAACTAAACAACATTATATGTCACATAATCATGGAAAACTACAAATTAAGTCTCATCCAACAAACAAAGACAAGTGAAATTGTATATAAGCATAGAGAAAATACTAATACTAACGACACTACATGACCAAAGTTCAAACCTTGGTTAACGAGAAAATACTAACATAAGAAGAACTAATAATAGTGATGTTATAAATTTGTGATGAGTTTATGTGATGAGATACGATTAATGATAGTGATGTTGTGAATTTGTGATGAGAATATTGAAGTAACCCCATAGTTGGTGAAATAGTTGTGATTTCAATTTATGTTTGAGATGACGGTCTTCATGGACTATCATATGCCAACAAGAGGAGAAAATAAATATTGAGAATTTTTGAAGTGGAGATTATTTTGTCATCATATAGGTAGGGCCTAACAAACCTAGTGATTTCGAGAAAGTACAACTAAATGAGCCTGATCGTTGCGGTCTGCTGTTGAGCCTTAAGGCAAGATTGTTAGACCTTGGGGTATTCGGGTGGGGAATTCCTAAGTGACTTGGAGGTGGCACTCCAAATGTCGAGAGCTACCATGCAACACACGTTTACCTCGACTGTTGCTTATATGTGTCTCAGAGTTAGTTGGGGGATATATGAGGACAAAGCCAATTTGAATTGTCCGTCCACCGGGATCTATGTGTCTCGGAGTTAGTTGGGGGATCTATGAGGACAAAGTTAGTATCAAGCCTCCTAACCAAGTACTTCAAAGTTAGAATGATACCACATTGTGAAGTAGAGTCTAAGCTCATACATAGCATTGCATTTTCTTGTGATTGTTTTGGTGCGATTAATAGTTATCGTGTGCGATAATAATTTCTCTTAGATGATTTGATGTTATAGTGAAATGTGTTAATTTTCCTTTAGTGATTTTGACTTTATAGTGTGATGTTTTTCCTTGAAGAATGTTTGTGTAATGATATGGTTTATTTATGATCAATTGCTTGTTCTTCTTACTTATATTATACTATCAATATGATTTCGAAACTCACCTCCTTCGTTGTTTGTGTTTGACTGACTTGGCGATGTGTTTGCAAAATCGCAGTTATTACAGGTTAATGAGTCTTGAAGTTCAAATTTGGGTGAAACTCCGCTCTGATAGGTGATACTAATAATTAAGAGTTGTAATTTGTATTGTACTTTTACTTGTTTAATTATAAATGACTTTTTGTATGAAAACCTTATAAATACTAATAAGTTTTTTTTTTTGGAATTAAACTAAGAAATTATAGTTAAGTCAAGTTCATTGAGATTGCATTTGAGGAATAAAGTTGATTTATTTTGTAATATGAAAATAACTTTTGTTTCATTTACTTATGATTATTTTAAAGAAATTAAATTGAGTTGAATTTTTGTTGATTTATAAAATAACAACAATTCTACACTATTGATTTTATTTAATGTTTAAAATAACTAAAAATTTACACCATATTTTATCATGTGTTGTTTTAAGAAAATCAAAAAGAGTTGTTGTTATATTGGTTCAGAGGGGCTGGTGTGAATATTGAATCATGAGGGTGTTGGGAGGATATTTGTTTGAAATTAATGATTTTGATATTATGAACTCGTTAGAGTTTAACTTGATGTTAGAGTTTGAGATTTTAAGAACTCGTTAGTGATTTATAATGATACTAAAAAAAATGGAGTCAAATGATTAAATGTCTACTAATTGAGAAAGAGAAGGAAAAAAAACAAAGTTTTTTAAAAGAACTATCTCAATGGTGAAACTGTTTTTGAAAAGTTATCTAAATTTTGGATTCTATAATCAATGTATTTTATGAGTAAAATATTTTTGAGTAGAATTGTAGTTGTTGTGTTATCATTGTCGAAATGTATAATTGAGTTTAATATGAAAATGACATGTTGTTTGTACATATTTTCTTGTTATATGAATTAACCTAACAAAATGATATGCATCATGTAGATTGATATATGTAGAGTGCATCATGTAGATTAGTATGTGTACAGAGACTGAAATTTACTTTACCAATTTTTTTTATAAAATTGTATTTTTTTTTTATTAGATACCAAATTTTTAATATTAGAACATGCCTCTAAAATATTTAAAATTGTTTGTGTGTTATGCTTTACACCAGTTTTATGGCTTGATAGAAACCTTTAAAATTGTTTGTGTGTTATGCTTTACACCAGTTTTATGGCTTGATAGAAACCGAAGATGTATCTATAAGCCTATTTAGTAGTTGGTGTGACAGGAAGTTGTTATTTTGTAGATTTTTCAATTAATTTAATTCATTATCATAAGAAAATAAATTGAAACTATTTTGGAAGTGTTAATTAATTAGAAAATTTCCTATCTATCTATATATATATAGTTTAAATTTTCTTTCAAAATATAAGTTAAAAATAATAATTTTTATAGTGGTTAATTACTTAGAAATGTGTTTTTGATGATTAAAGTATGAGTGAAATCTTATAAATTTTAAAAATACATGTGACTTATTTATTTTTATTGTGTTTAGAAACATGATTTATTTTAGTTGTTTTTATTTAGACGTGATTTATTGAAAAATAAATTAAGGAAAAACTTTGAATTCTCAAGGATTTTTTGGTGCTAAATGATTAGTGATACATTTTATAATAATTTAAGTCTATAAATCAATTTTTAGAATGATGTATAACCTTTAAATTGGTTTATGTACTACTTGATTCAATTTAGTCTGGTAACATGTTGTATCTTCTAATAAATAATTATTTATCTTATCTACTAATTGAAAATCTCTCCTTTAGTTTGTTGTAACTTTTAAGCGATGAGTATTAATTCAAAAAAATATTATCATAAATTTGAAATTGTTGGATTGTTGTAAAAATATGTTATGAGTTTAGAATTAGTGTTTGACTTGTTAAATAAACGTAGAATCATTGTACCAAATAGTTGGTTTAGTTATTTAGATGTGTATATGATTATGTAAATATGAAAATGTTTGTGTTTCGGAATTAGTGTATAGTGTTTACATTTGTTGGGTGTGTTTAAAAAGTAACATAATTATATATTTCTTTATTTTGATTGTTGATTCATATTAATATAAGTGTAATTTCTTTTGTTGTTGTAACTAGATGTAAATTACAAATGAATTATTGTGAATATGTAATTAATTGAGTTTTAACTTGAAGTAAGGAGTACAAGTTGTGGCGCCGCCTTCGCACTCCTAAACCATGTTAAAGATACTTTTAATTACTCATGTTTGAATTTGAATGACTACATTTATGGTTACCTTAAGTAGTTGACTACATGAATAGGAGGGACTAACTACCCCAATGACTCATTGGCGATAAAAGAGGCAACAATAATCCGTTGTTATTATTATTAGAAATACTTATTGATTCTATTTTTGAAATAGTTAAAAATCATGTTCATCTCTTATACAACTTTGAGTGATTATGAGTCTTATACGACATCAATGTTGAATGCTAATAACTAATTACGTGACGCGAATATTAGGTTGGTGGTGTGTATTTAAATTAAACATTCTAAGTAGGTTTGATCTTCTTAGTAACTTGCTTAAAATGAATAAGTACGTTGTGTTAGTATCTTATTTATTCCGTATTCTCTCATTTCATAAGGACTAATATGAGTTCTATAAATGAACTTTGTTTATAAGACTTTGAAATTAAGTTGGACTTTGAGTGTGTTTAACTATATATGTCTTATTTCACTATGATTATACACACAAGTTTTATTTTTTTATTTTTATAAATTAAGTGATTGTATGTCATTGAGTTGTATATGCACTTCTATTTGTAAGTCTTGAAGGTGTGAAATATTTTAAATGTTTCTCCATATGTCTAACTTTTGTGAAATTTGTAAAGTAATTGTTGTTAGGATTTAAACATTCTTTTAGGAGAGTAAAATTAGTAGAATATTGTTTGAGTAGTTAGTTGAAGTTAACAATCCATTTGACATATTTTGGCTTCATTGAACTTGAGGTAGTAAGTTTGTGGTTACTAAATCTATAAATCTTGTTTCTTTCGTAAATTATAGTGGGTAATTGTAGTATTTCATTCATGATTGAAATATTAGTTGTGATTGTTTAAATGATTCATTGTGTCATGTTAGCCTATCATGCTAAACTAATTGATTTTTGACATGTTGTGCTTAAATGAGTAGTGAACACCTTAAATATGTTTATAGTCTAAGTTTGAATCCTGATGGTGGTTAGTTAGATATCAGTTTGGTTATTGTTCACTTCTAATTTCGAGGACGAAATTTCTATAACGAGGGGATAATTGTATGTTTAGACAAAATCTCTCTTAAATAGTTTTAATGATAACAAAATTATTTAATGATTATGATTATGTTAATTGTCTAATCTGTGCTTTTGAGTGTATTCAAATTAAGAAACAGGTTTCTCATCATTTTGATAAAAAAAAAAAAGAAGTTGATTTAATTCGACATGTTGTGTAAATTGGAGGATAGACATTCAAGAGGAAGAATCGCCAAAGAGGATGAACCATTTAATGAATATACAATATCACAGAAGAAATGAATCCTTGTCAAAATAAGAAGAAGATAAATTTAAGGACAAACAGTTATGAGTGAAACAATTCAAGAAAAAGAGGATACAAGTCAGAAGCTAACAATAAGAGGATGATAAGACTGACCCTAAAAGACTGGAAAAGCAAACTAGACAATGACAACTCATGTACGACTTTCAAGGGAGGTTGAACCTCCAATCAGAGGATGAACTGCAAAACTCATCCTTCTGAGGTCATATTGTCAAGAACAGCTGGATGGCATTATTGTAAATCAGTCCAAGAACCTTGGACATTTGCTCAAGGGCCCAACGGTCATCAAAGTCCCTTTGTTCATGGATAGAGGTTCACAAACTCTATATAAGGAAGTGATCTCTTCAGCTCAAAACAGATCAACTACTTACAAATAATATTTTTCTCAAAGCTAAGAAGACCAATCCCATCATCTCTTTACACTTTCTATAGTCCTAAACTATATCTTTTAGAATATCCTCTTAGAAAGTTATTGTAAAGAGAAAGTACTTTCATCATAAATCTTTTATTCTGTAATTTCCAAGTTGTTCTAAACTTGGCAACATTTGTAATCAGAAAGGAAAAAAAATTGTAAGCCTGGTGAGGCTAGGAACATACACTTTGAAAAGAGGTCCGAAAAAGGACAAATCAGTTTGAGCCATAGTAAAAACTCACAAGGTTGTGAGGACTGGATGTAGCCTGCATTGGGTGAACCAGTATAAATCTTGGCGTGTCATTCTCTATACTCTCTTCTCTATATTTAACTGTTTATTAAAGTTTTTAAATTACCATACTCTGATGTTCATCCTCTCGTAGAGGATACATATTCAAAAGAAAATTTAAAAACTCCAATATCTTTATTCAACTCCCCTTCTAGTGATATTTTAGCTACTTCATTGTAACACCCTAAATTTTATAATAAACTATTTTATTAATTAAATATGATTTTAAATAATTAATTTGATGTTAAAATTATTTTAGAATATATGTTTATAAATTTTGTGACTAACTTTCGTTATATGGATGTTTTCTATGATGTGCTAGTTTGATACATATTATATTAAATGAGCGATATAAATAATAAATATTTTCTTTTATTATTTAATATTTTATTTAAATAGTATTTTAGTGTAATATTTTGAAGAATAATAATTTATACGATTTTACGTGTATATACGCGTACTCAATTAATGCAATATTTTTCTGTGTGTTTGACTAAGTAGTGATATTTCAATTATTTATAACTATTTTCTATTTTTAGTTATTTATTTTATAAATAATTATCTTGGGATAACAGTAATATTGTGTTTGATTTCCTTTATTTTTATACATTTGTTAAGGTATGATGATTTTATACGTATTTAGTATGGTTTAGTAATTAATATAAAGTGTTGATGTTATATTTTACTTATTTATTTATTTATTTTATCCTTTCGAATATTCTATAAAATTGATGTATTTTTATGTAATTATTTTGAAAAAATTTATAGTAATACTTATAGTTATTATTTTGAATATGAGAGTTTTGGTTAAAATTAGATTTATCTATGTTAAGGATAAATAATATTATGTTAAAATGAGTATTTTGGAGGAAAAAAGTTTAGGATTTCTGGAAATGTTTGAAAATCATGCTTCGAAACTTTGTGCTTCAATGAAATCTTCGAAGGATGCTAATTTTTGGCTTACTTTTGTGTTTCGGAACTTTGATTTTCTTGTGAAATATTCGAAGGTAGAAACTGACTCAGAGAAATCAAATTTTCGAATGATATGGGTGAAAAAAGGTCAAGTAAATTTTTTGACAGTTTTTATATATATTTCAAGGGGCAGTTTGGATTTTTTCATAGAAATGGGGGGTTGGAGGTACAGGAGGGGGGTGCACAGTACAATTCTCCTTTTAAAAATACTAGAAAATGGATTCTGAACGAGACGATCCATATTTTCTACTTCTGCACACTAATTTAGGCTATTATTAGTTGGGCTTTCCTTTCCTACACCTGCGAGTTGCTCATTACACCCCTATTTCTACCTCAAACTTGACTACCCTGTGTTGTCCCTTACAGTTTTACTCTTGTACCTGTACATTTGCTATCTGCACACCTCCTTTTGCAGTTAAAAAAAAAAAATTAAAATCAGACTAATGGCAGCCAAATCGCAGCAAATCATTTTTCTCTTAAATTCACTTCCACCAATTTTTTGCCATTTGAATTGGTCCCAACCTCTACCCCCCACAAAATCGGCCATTGAATCCATTTTTGGTGTCAATTTTATCGATCGTGGCTCCGTTTCATCAGAAACAACTACGTTTCTTTCCTTGGGGAAGCTATTTTTGACCGATTTCGATCACCACGTTTGTCGTCTCAAAAAACTGGTATCGTTTTTGGATTCCTCTCGTCGAAACCTTCAAGAAGCACTACTAATTTTCATTTTTCGGTGAAGTTGACGTCAGACTCTTTCGACGCTCCAACGAGTTGGTGAAACTTTTTCTGTAGTTTTTTCTCATCGTTTTGAATTCATTTTTACTCCTAGAACTATTATTAATTATTTAACATTTATTTTTATGCTCCACATAATTTATCAGTCGAGTCTTTGTGATTTTGTGAACTCGTCGTTTATTCAGATTCGCTCGCTCTACATTGTCGATCTGTAGTTGCGGTTGAAAACTTATATTGATTTTTGTGTTTGAGAAAACATCTAAATAAGGTAAGGGGTGGAAGAGCGTTTGAATTTATGAGTATAATATATTGTGAGATAAACGAGAAAACAGTATTTCTCAACGATTCATTCGGGGCTCGCTACGTTTGGCAGTAGCTCTTTGAGGGATAAATTAATTAATATGCAAATATGGAAATTATGAAAATAAAATGTGGAATATAAATATTTATAAGGTGTTGATTGATTTAATTTCGTTAAATGTGTGCTATTTGATATTGTTGTGATATTGAGTGTCGAATGAATTGTATGTATATGTTTGATTAGACGGGTTTCTGTGATGTGATAATAAAAGGTGAATTCATTTTGATAAGTTTATGTGATTATGATGATGTATAATTAATAATAGTGATGTTATAAATTTGTGTTGAGTTTATGTGATGAGATACGATTAATGATAGTGAATTTGTGATGAGAAAATTGAAGTAACTCCATAGTTGGTGAAGTAGTTGTGATTCCAATTTATGTTTGAGATGACGGTTTAATTGACTATCATAGGTCAACAACGGGAGAAAACAAATATTGAGAATTTTTGAATTGGAGATTATTTTTTCATCATATAGGTAGGGCCTAACAAGCCTAGTGATTCCGGAGAAGTACAACAAAATGAGCCTAATTGTGGCGGTCTGTTGTTTAGCCTTAAGGCATTCCTTAGTGACTTAGAAGTAGCACTCCAAATGTCGGGAGCTACCATGCAACACATGTTTACTTCGATTGTCGTGTATATGTGTCTCGGGGTTAGTTGAGGGGATCTATGAGGACAGAGCCAATTTGAATTGTCCTTCCACCGGGATGGTGGCATAGTATCAAGCCTCCTAACCAAGAACTTCAAAGTTAGAATGATACCACATTGTGAAGTTGAGTCTAAGCTCATACATAGCATTGCATTTTCTTGTGATTGTTTTGCTGCGATTAATAGTTATCGTGTGCAATAATAATTTCTCTTAGATGATTTGATGTTATAGTAAAATGTGTTGATTTTCCTTTAGTGATTTCGACTTTATAATGTGATGTTTTTCCTTGAAGAATGTTTGTGTGATGATATGGTTTATTTATGATTAATTATGTGTTATTCTTACTTATATTATACTATCAACATGATTTTGAAACTCCCCTCATTCGTTGTTTGTGTTTGACTAACTTGACCCTGCGTTTGCGAAATCACAGTTATTAAAAGTTAATGAGTCTTGAATTTCAAATTTGAGAGAAACCCCGTTCTGATAGGTGATATTGAGAATTAAGAGTTATAATTTGTATTGTACTTTTACTTGTTTAATTAGAAACGACTTTTTGTATGAAATCATTATAAGTACTAATATGTTTTTAGAATTAAATTAAGAAATTATAGTTAAGTCAAGTTCATTGAGATTGCACTTGAGGAAGAAAATTGAATTTTTACGTGTATATTTAGAGGAATGTGATATTCTAAATTAGTTACAAGAGTTATTATTTCCTTGGAAATAAATCTTCTTATCCGCTGCGAATTTTCCTAAAAAAATTTAGTATAAATTATTATATATGTTATTTTGGGGGTTTAGGGTGTCACACAAACGTCATTTGTTCATGCTTCCTCTGACTCTGCCTCTGATCATGTTTCCCCTGACTCTGCCTCTGATCATATTTCCACTAAGTCAGCCTCTGATCATGCTTCCTCTGACACTGATCAAGCATCCTTTGATCATGCTACATCTAATCAGAAATTTTCCTCTGGTCATGTTGCCTCTGATCCAAGTTTCCCAGTTCAGAATGCAAAAACTAACGATTGTTTCCAATTAGATGATCATTCAATTAAGACTGCCTCTAATGAATGGTTTGAAGTTAATTTACTTCTATTTTATATATTGTAACGTTGTAATGAATGGTTTGCTTTAATTGTTGCAATAGATGTGTTGTTGAAATATGTATTGCATACATGACACTACATATGCATTGCATACATCATATCATAACATACATGGTCCAGGATAATACGGTGGGACATTGAGGATTGTTTTAGGCATGGAACAATGGTAAAGGAAGAACAATTGGGACTCTGGTTGGGGTCGTGCCTAGTGCGTTTGTGTCATTTAATTAAGAAAATATTTGTAAACTATGTATTAAATGTAATTACAAGACATTTTATTGATGATACTTAATACCTTAAATTGATTGCCTCTGTTTTTATTAGGATGTGTGAACTTATTACCATATTCTAGACAAATGGTGATGGGTCTTATGGGTCTTATATTTTTGTCACATGTTTACTTGTTATCAACTCGCAACCACACATTCACAAGATTAATTTTAAAACTCTTTTTAAAATCATTCTTATGTGTAGAAAAATCTCATAGTCAAGGATCTCATAAGCACAAAATTTTACAAGAAAACTTTATGTGTTAACCTCTTGAATGGTCGAGGAGATAAATCACCAACATCACAAGCATAGTGTCTCTATTTAGTCCATGTGAACGGTCTCCTTGGAATGACGTTTAAGCTAGTTGATAGCTACAGTAAGGAGAAACAACAAACTAGACATTATAGGGTTGTTCTTTTCTAAATGTATAACGAATGTTTCATTAACTATTTCAAATTGTAAAGTGGCTCAACGGTAGCTAAGGCTTTTATAAACCTTATGTCAGCTATAGTAGTTTATTTGACAAAATTGGAAAAATTTGGATTCGAACCCAACACTATTATTACATCTTAAAATTAGAATTACTAGCCTTAGTGTGTCAAGTAACATATTGGAATATGAAATTGAGAGAACAATTTGAGATCCTAAATTTATAAGTTGGTAAAAGTCTCTTTTAGATTGAATCATGTAAGTGAAATTACTCAATTTGTCAAGTAAGTATTATAAAATATCACGTTAAGTAATACAATGACTTGTCCACGTGTAATGCACATGGACCTTTTTGACCTCCAATGATTATAATTTCCAACATCTCTATTTATTTTCTTTCCTAAAATCCAAAATCACTAACTCCCAAAATCCAAACCTCAAATCCGAAAATACAATTAATATCTTCTTCCCTTAATATACATGTATTCCTTAATTTGTAATTCGTAAATCTGAAATATGATTTGTGGTGTAAAGTGGTGTCTAAATCTGATCCTACTAAAAAGCTACTCCCAAGATCAAGACTAAAATCAATAAAGTGTAAAGAGATAAATAAATATGTTCTGATCACAAAATGATATTGTATTATTTTTCCTTCACTAAATTTTTTTTCCACTACATTTTTTTTTAATAAAGTTTTAACAAGACATATCTTCAATAGGCATCCATCCAAGATAGAGTGTAATGAAATAATTGTTTGTGGATGTTCATTCCTTAGTCTTCTACTTCCACTAGTGAGTGGTCTTCAATTTTAAATGATAGTGACTTGTAATGTGAACCTCCATTTACCTATTTGTATCATATAACAGATTAAAAGAGAGTAAACATCATGAAAATGAGATTAAAAGAAGCAAGAGAGAAGATCATTTAAATTTCTTTCAAAAGGGTGTCGTTCTTTAGTGGATTATATATAGTATGAGGTTTCGAAAAAAAAAATACAAAAATAGCTTTGTTAATATTATACAAATGGGTGGCTGCAAATTTCAATAGAATTGATTTCCTAACAAATTTGGAAAGTTACCAATTAATAATTATGCTGCTATTATAGAGTGTTAGGGTGGCTCGGTCTTAAATAATCCTTCTACAGTGCAAATGCTCTTTTTTGGTTGCAAATATGTAAATGCTCTTTTTTCAAGCAAATCTTTATAGTGCAGAGTGTGGGAAACAAATGAAACCCAAAAAGTAAAAAATGATTGATTTATGAAATAAACCTCTTTAGTTACGACTTAGTGTGTGTTGACCAAAGATTGCTTCTAAATACCTTGACTTAATTTGTTACTCTAGTTATGATTATAATTTCCAACATCTCTATTTATTTTCTTTTTCAAAATCCAAAATCACTAAAAATGAATATCTTCTAATCACAAAATAATATTGTATTATTTTTCCTTCACTAAAATTTTTTTCCACTATAATTTTTTAATAAAGTTTTAACAAGACATATCTTCAATAGACATCCATCCAAGATAAAGTGTAATGAAATAATTATTTGTGGCCGTTCATTCATTAGTCTTCTACTTCCACTAGTGAGTGATCTTCAATTTTAAATGATAGTGGTCTGTAATGTGATCCTCCATTTACCTATTTGTATCATATAAACAGGACTTTCATTGTACCGTAAAGACATAGTTGATAAGAGAATAATACAAAGCTATCATTGTTGCTCTTGCTCTTTTAGTTTATTTTCAACAAAATCATTTTCAATTGAAATCAAAGCAAAATATTTAATTTATTTTGCAACATTGTAGATCGCAAATAATATTTTAATAATTTCAATTTTAAAAAGCTTTTCTTTGCATATGTAATAGTAACATAGATAGTTAATATGTTCATATAAACTATGCATAAATTAAGAAAACAATGAAATGTTTTAAGATAATTTAATTTCATTAAAAATATCAAAAATTTCTCTTACCTATGAATGATGATGCGTTATTTATCATATTATTTTTCTCTGTATCTAATTATAAAATATAAAAACAAGAAGAATATGATTTCCATGCACTATAGAGAAAATATAATAATGTTATTAAATATTTAGTATATGTCATAATAAGTTTAAAAAGCTATAAAAGCAATACAAAAATACAAAATCATAAGTACTACAAACATAACGTTCAAAAAAGATACCAATAATTAAAACTTTGAAGGTTTCTTCAACACCAAAGGCCAAGTGCTCCAACCACCAACCTTAGGAGGAATAACGATCGGATAAATCACGAAGCGCCAAATTTAATCGATTACATATGCGATAGTAGTACCGAAGGGAATCGTTGGCTTGGATTAACAAGAGTCCAGGAAATGTCTGTACGGCGACTTCAAATAGTTCAAGCTTCTCTTCTTCAGTAGAAGGAAGAACTTTTCCATTTAGCTCGCACCATACCTTAAATAATGGACCATTCATTGCTGCCATCCTTATCGCATGATGATAATTCGTATTAGACAAATAAGCAAACATCCCAAATGAAGCAAACAACGGACACATAATCGCGATGCCACAATCAATATTATCTATATATTCATCATTTTTATCCCTGCATGACTGTGACTGAAAAAGATAAAATATAATGAAAATATCAAAGTAGTGTCTCTTTCATATACAATACAATGTCATTCACGATCGCAATAAAAATGAGTGAATATGCAAATTAATCCTAAAATTGTAAGAGTCGGTCAAATTAGTCTTTGAATTTTGTGAATGGACAAAAACATCTTGAAATTATAAAATATCAATTAAAATACTTCGTTTATAAACTTTTGTCGTTAAATATTTTGAAGTGACACAGTAATTGAATATTATCTTCTCGGAGATAAATTTGCCAATAAAATTATGTCCTCTCAAAGATAAATTATAAGTAATTGTAATTGTGCATATATTTATTATGGACAAATTAGTCCATGAAAGTTATAAATTTCATAGGACAATTAATTCACGATGTAATGACAACAATATAAGATCAACTTGAAGGAGTCAAATATTCAATTAATATATCACATCACAATCTTTAACAATAAAAGTTTAAATATAGCCTATTTTAATTACTATTTTATAATTTCAAGAATGTATTTATCAATCAACAAAATTTAATGATTAATTTGATTATCGCTTACATTTTGAAGGACTGGTATGTCTATTTGCTCCAATAAAAACACAAATACCACTTTGAATTATAAACAAGAGAAGATGAATTATCGATTGCCAAGGGATTTTAGACGGATAAGGTCATTTGTCTATGGCTAGTTTTTTATTTCACAAACAATATATATTTTATTATTGTTATTATTATAACTACCTACCTACATGTTGTATAATATGAGAGATTATGAGTGAGAAAACAAACACATATGTGAATATAGAGCTGAAGACTAATAGTGACTAACCAAAATAGAGTTAAAAACTAGTAATCCATGATACATAGCTACGGGTACAGTACTGATACCGAGTACAAATACATACAAATGGAGATTTTTTATAAAATTTAACTCCAACTATTTAATCTCTCCATAGCTTAGAATTACGTACAAATGAGTTATCCTTTTAGACAAATGTACAAACACCTTTACTACAATGTAATGTACAAAGATAACTCATTAATCTTTCCAAGATACCTCATTAAAGTACAAACATAATCTCTCCATGGCTAGGTGTTTGTACTTCACTACAATAGCTTAGAACTATTGTACAAAGATAACTCATTAATCTCTCCATGATAAAAATGTGGTTTTAAGTCCAACTATTTTCATATCATTAACCATTTGAAAGTTGTCCTTCAAAACATAATTTTTACGAAAACAACTTATGTAATTCAGATTATACTTGGTGTAATTTGAATTACACCTTCTGAAACAATGGGATTTTGGTTCTGCAATGTATAATTCGAATTACACTTGTGCATAATTTGAATTCTGCAATTCGAATTACCCTTGTATGTAATTCGAATTACTTATTTAGAACCAGCACTTCATTTACTCTCTATGAGGTGTAATTCGAATTAGACAATAAGGTAATTTGAATTACAAGTTCAAACCAGTCTTCTATTTACACAGTAAAAAGTTCAGAGTAGTGTTATTATCATATGTTGTTTTCAAACACTCTTTGGTTTTTATGTATCAAATTGTTATCTCATTTTTGCAAAAATATAGAACATTATTACTGTATTATCTCATCAAAAAAGTATATCTTTAAAAGCTCTTGGAAACATTTTTTCATGGAGAGAGGTTCTTGAGTGATACAAATGTTATGTAATTTTTATATTGAGTGATTGGGTTTATCATTATCTACCATCAACCTAAAAGGAAAAGAAGGAATTTCTTTTAACCCATTTGGGAATAATTGGAATTTTAAGGTTTCTCATTGAATTGCCAAGATTGAAGGAGTTGAATCAACAATAGGTGTTGAAGGCTTCCTAGAGGTAGGGTTTGCAGCTGTATGGAATTCATGGTGATTCCTGAAGTGGGTTTCAAGAATTAAAGAACTCTTAGATCCACAAGGAGCGAAGACATTGTAGTAAAGGTGTTTGTACATTTGTCTAAAATGAAAACCAAAAGAGCAGTAATATGGAGTTGAATCAAATACCTGGTGACGAGCATCGGTTAATCCTTTGTTGGAGTATTTGTTTCTGATCTTTAACTGATTATAAATTGTCGATTGAGTGAGTATCCGATTGACAGATTTGAAAAGGGAAGAGAGAGCCATTGGGATTGAATGAAACAATATATTAAGGAAGATGTCAAAACAGGAATATCTTCACAAAAACATTGTTTTGTTTTGCTTTTAGGGTTCTTTATTTTAGTTGACGACAGCACGCGTGTTATTTATTAAGCCCGCTCCGCTCTCATGATGCATACCGTCGATACCGATACCAGATATTGATTTTTATAAAAAATTCAATTGAGTATGTTAATAAAATAACGTTAATTTTTTTATTAGTAAAATAATTAAAATTTTCAATTTACGTGACAAATTATAATAAAAATTTAAAAAGTTATAAATTGTGTTCGTTGCAATAATATATTAATTTAAATATACAAATAATAAAAAAATATATATAAAAAATATCATAAATTTGACTCGCAATAAAATTAAGATCATGTTAATAAGTGTCCTTTTAAGAATAAAATAAATAAATAAAAAATAAGTTTTAAATGTAAAATCTTACGTTTTCTAAGTTTTATCTCAACATGGGTCACCAAGATAATTGAGTCTTGAGCGGTAAAGGTGGTTTGGCCAAACCTCAACCAGCGTCGTGATTGTTCTGCTTTACTTGTTAAACCATGCCTGGAACAACCTAAACTTATTTGGACATGCATGATCTAATTAATGAGAATGTACCGAACTTGTGATGTTTTATATGCAATATATTTATTATGTCATGTATGCAATGCCTCCTTCATCCACAACAATTAAAAATAACTCAGCAGTATACTAAATTTGTGATAATTTAATCCCAAGTCCCTAATTCGAAGATGGAACCAAAGGCAACTTAGCTAGAGGCAGAACTCCGAAAGCAGAGGCAACACATTATGGAGTAAATGGATCATAGGCAGCATGACTAGAGACATATAGGTCAAATGCATCATAATTAGAGTTAGAGGATATATGACCAATGATAGAGTGAGAAGATACATGTCCAAAGGCAGAATCAGAGGATACGTGTCTAGAGGCATAATCAGAGGATACGCGTCTAGAGGCAGAATCAGAGGATATGTGTCTAGAGGCAAAATCAGAGGATATGTGTCTAGAGGCAAAATCAGAGGATACATGTCCAAAGGCAGAATCAGAGGATACATGTCCAAAGGCAGAATCAGAGGATACGTGTCTAGAGGCATAATCAGAGGATACGTGTCTAGAGGCAAAATCAGAGGATATGTGTCTAGAGGCAGAATCAGAGGATACATGTCCAAAGACAGAATCAGAGGATACATGTCCAAAGGCAGAATCAGAGGATACATGTCCAAAGACAGAATCAGAGGATACATGTCCAAAGGCAAAATCAGAGGATATGTGGCCAGAGACAAAGTCAAAGGACACGTGGTCAGAGGCAGAGTTAGAGGATATGTGGTCAGAGGCAGAGTTATGGGATAGATGTCCAGAGGTAGAATCAGATGATACATGGGCAAAGGATAGGTGGATCAAAGGTAGCATGACCAAAGGAAAAATCTGATCAGAGGTAGAATGATTAGAGGCAGCATGACTAGAGGCAAACTCTGATAAAAGGCAACATGATAAAAGGATATTGGATCAGAGGCAGCATGGTCAGAGGCAAACTCTAATCAGAGGCAGCATGATAAGAGAATCTTGGATCAAAGGCAGCATGGCCAGAGCAAACTCTGTTCAGAGGCAGCATGACCAGTGGCCAACTCTGATCAGAGGAAACATGATCAAATGCAGTAACAGGGAGAAAGATCAGAGGCATAAAACAGAAGAAAAATAAGAGGTAGAAATAGAAATAGGATTCATAGGCAGAAATACACCGAAAATCAGAGGGAGAAAAAGAAAGGAAATCAAAGGCAAAAACGGAAAGGGAAAATCAAAAGCAGAACACTCAAGCATCAAAATAACATCAGAGAAATCACGCCCAAGAACATAATCTAGCTATCAAAGGCAACTAAAAAGGTATTAGAGGCAAGAAGAAAGAAGACAGTGAGTGTGCACATTCTAATTCTGAGTGTAGCTACATTTCTAAATAATCACTTATAGCATGTTTCCTAGTTTTTTAACCAACACATCAACACAATCATTTCATAATCAAATTAACGCATGCATGATTGTTAAATACATTTTTGGTGCAGATTTCATAAATACATATATGCTTAAAAGTTCCATTTCCTCACTTCCTCTGAATTTTTTTCTAATCCCTTTATCTAAAAATAGTTTCAGAATTAAAAGGAAAATTTTCAACTAACTTAATCCACAACCCCTCATGGTAAAATAATTTAATGTAAAGAACTTATAACTTTCAGAATTCTCATTAGTTGAAGAAGGAGTTGTCTCAATAGTTCTGGTTCCTCTTCAAGTTGTGTCATCTACTTCAGCTCAAAATTCCCCCTTTTTGCCAGTTTATTCCTTTTCTACTTCACTGAACTTGTTTGATTCTCGAAGCTAGAGAGATCGAATCCCACATGCAAGGTTGCTGGGCAGGTCAGATGGTGTTAAGTAATCTAATGTTTTTAGGGATTTTGAAAAATAATGAGAAATGGAGGATTTGAGGGAGATGATAAATAGTAATGGGTATGAGGTCTTCTCCATAATGTTTTGAGAGTGTGTTATTGGAAAATGAAAGAAATAAATGTGAAAGATAGGTTAGTGCACGTGAGTAAAAGAGAAAAAGAAAACAATAATTGTTTCACTAAATAATTACATAAAATGATTGAAAAGTTACAATTTTTACGTTTTTCATAAACTTTAAGTAACAATAATTATATAGATTATCATAAACTTTTCTACACTATATACTATACTTAATGGCTTTATGTTTTTATGATTACATTTTGTTTGAATTTCCTTGTGTAGCATACCATTGTTTGTCATTGATTCTATATGACCGAAATATATAATTTCTTTATCATTTTCATATGGTAGTGGTGTTTGATTATTCTTAATATAATCATACTTTAGAATTTTTCTATATTTATTCTTTAAAGGAATAATATTCATGAGCTGGTATGCCACATTTCCTCTCCACATATTTGTTCTTCTGTCTTTAATTATAAACATTCATAAAATACATTATCTCTAAATATAAATTTTTATGCAAATTACTAAATATATATTTTTTTAATCTATTTTTATTAATACTAGTAATTTATTTTAGAATGTG
>JBBPBP010009778.1:4398292-4425367 GCA_037974735.1 Cicer chorassanicum | reverse complement strand
ATATACTTTAATAAAAATAGAGTTTACGATTATCAATTATATAATTTATCTTTTAAATCATGGTTAATATTTTATGTCTATAGACCATCAAAAAGCAGCTAAATGGTACAAATTTGATATTGTAAATAAAGTTCAAATCTAACTTGAAACGGTTATAAAATTGTTAATTTTTTTTATGATTAAACTTTTACAAGACATTGTTCTTTTATTTTTTTAGGAGTAAAAATACTCATTTAATTACAAACTCTACAATATCTTTTATCGCATTTTTTTTATAACTTTAAAAATTTACAAGATTAATATTATATATATATATATATATATATATATATATATATATATCATCTTATAAAAAATTTAAAATTAAACCTGCGCAACAAAAAATATTGTCACCTCATTCAAATATTGTCACTTCAACAAAAAATCTTATGTGACACATCTAAAAGGTTTTTCCTTTTCAATTCTCCTTATTATTCAACTTCCAATTTGCTTTAACACATAGTTTACTATTAATGTGGCACATCTAAAAAATATTGTGTATAACTATTAATGTGTCATAAGTTACAAATATATTATTCTACTTCTTAAAACAATCTCTACGATTATTGCCTTGCAACCCAATTATTTTCAAAGAAATAGATATAATTGGAATTGCACAAAATAACTTTTGAGTAAGTGGTCTTTTGTAACATATTATACCTATTTGCTCAGTTTCCTCAAAACCTTGATTGTTATTAGTTAAAGTATTATTTTTGCAGACATATTTGATCTTATCTACGACATTAAAATATATTGGCTACTTAAAAGACATGAAAGTATTGTTTTTGTCCATATTGAGCTTTATATGAGTGTTATTATTGTGTTTTCGGGAGAAAACTATTTACCATTTATAGATAAAAGAATAATGTTTAATAATTAGATTAACAAATTATTTGTTGTTTTTTTACGGAGATGTTTTTTATTGTCAAATTTTTTTAAAATACTGTCAATTTGAAGTTTCTACATCTGTTTTACTTCTACTCAACCGTACATACGAGTTGTTTGTGAAAATTCTCAAGTCATGTTGTATAGAAGTCTCATACTCAAAATATTGAAATTTAGATTTGTCATTTCTTTGACAGGATTAGAATGAAATGAATACCAAATGACAAAATCATTTTTAAATTTTTATAACAATATTTTGACTATAAATTTAGATTTGACAACACAAAAAAAGAGCATGACTAATCTGATTTTGCGATAGATAATTATATATATTAATATTTATTAAAATACTTTTAAGATTTTTAACACTAAATATAATTTATGAATTTTGTTTGTAGGATGATCTTCACTATGGATTTTCGATACTAAATATATGAATTAGTTGCAATTACGTTCTACAAAACATTTTACATATTCTCAAATGTGTGTTTGTCAATTCATATATAATAATTACTCAAATAAACTTAGTTGAAAAAATACTTTACAAACAAAATGAATAAATTATATTATTTTTAAAAATTTAAAATATATTAAAGTCTATATATCCCGTGCAACGCGCGGGTTATATTCTAGTTAATTATTTTAGTGGAAGTTTTTACTGGACTAGGTCCCGTGGTTTTTATTCTCTCAATTTGAGGGAAGTTTTTCACGTTAAAAATTGTGTTTGTCTCATTTAATTTTCTGTCAATTATTATTGCTATTGGAATTGTATTTTCTGTTTGACCATTTATCTGCACATGTGGGGAAAAACATTTCGCATTATTGAGATAATTATTTTCTAATTATCTCTGGTTTTTCCCAACAATCACCAATATCACAAGCGTAATATCTCTATTTAGTCCACTTGAACAGTTTCCTTGGAATGGCGTTGACGTTAGTTGATAGCTACAGTAAGGAGAAACAACAAACTAGACATTCTAGAGTTAGTTTAGAGAAGGTGCAATATATTTATATACACAATGTTCCTTTCTACCTTCATGGACGAATCTTCGTAGGAGCGCAGAGAGGTCACGATCACCTAAACCTTATGCCCGCAGTTCGACTCTCCATAGATCCTAATAATGGTATTTGTTATTTTATTGTAACAAAGAAAATTTAGACATCAAAGGAACTTTAATTGTGATCAATATATAGATAATATTAATTGTGGCATCGTGCTCTTGATAAGCCAGGGCTGGGATGCCTATTTGTACAATTACATATGTTCATCGCTTCGTTCTAAGCTTGGAGGTTAGAGTACTTGGCTTTTGGTGTTGAAGAAACCTTCAAAGTCTTAATTATTGGTATCTGTTTTGAACATTATGTTTGTAGTATTTTTGCTTTTATATTCAGGTATTGCTCTTATGGGTTTCTTTAAATCACGAAGCAGTTTCAATGTTCTTTAAAAGTTTAGTTTGCTCTTATGATCACCTATGTTCTAACTAAGCTCCGCAACCTATAGTGTGTAGCGGCGTTTCTCTTCTCTATGAAAGAAATCTGTCTTTCCATCTCTCCAAATATACAAACTACAAAGGTCAAACTATTATATTCAGTACCTCTAAAATAATAATATATATATTTTTTTATAAAAATGCTATCACATGTTTATCAATTACATAAGTCAAATGACTAAAACTTGTACCTTCCACCCCAAAACTATTTTATCCTTTTTATTATATATAAAAACATGTTTTTTTTTTACTTTCACTTTTTTCTGATATTTCAAAAGTTCTTAAATGAAATTTGCAGTTTTTTTATTTTGAAGAAAGTCAAATACTGTGAAAAATTCGAAATAGCAAACTTTTAAAATTTTCATAAGAATTTTTTTAGATTTTTAGAGTTTTCAAACCTTCGAACATTTCAAATATTTTAAACTTTCAAAAATCTTGTTCTTAAAATTTCAAAACTTTCACAAACAGAAACTTTCAAAAATTAAATTTGTTAAACTTTTGAATGATTTAAAAAATTCGAATTTTTTAAAAATTTTAATTTTTTTTATATTATTGATATGATAATTAATATGTTAATTTATTTTATAGTGCCTATAATCAAATGTGCGAACAAATAAATTATTTATACTATTACCAACAACAGCGATGATAGAGATTATATATTTCACCTCTTTCGCATCATAAAATTAAGTTGTTTTTAAAAAACTCCTCAAAAAATTATAAGTCAAATACTAAAACCTATGTTACAAGGAACTTATCTCTAGTGTCGTAACTTATAAAAAATAAAGCCAATTCCTCAAAACCAAAAATAAAAATAAATATCCCTAAAACCACTTGTCATTAGAATTTTCTGCTTGTCACCCTTCACCTATACCTCTCACCCATCAGTATATTTGAAACAAACTATTTTACCCTTTTTACTATATATAAAAAGTTGATGTTTTTTTCTTTTCACTCGCACAACCGAAACTTTAGACAAAATTATTAGAAAATTTTCGAAACTTTGGTTGATTATAAAATTTTTGAGATACAAAATCAGTTTATTTTCAAAAGTTTGAATTAATTTATAATTTTCAAAACCAATTTATTGTATTTATAAAATATTTTTGAATCTTTCACCTTTAATAAAAGTTTCGATATCCAAAGTTTCGGAACTTTCAAAATTTCGAAACATGGATATTTTTTTTAAGGTTTTGAAAACTAAATTTTTGAAACATAATTTACATTTTGAAACTTTCGAAAAAGATGAAAGTTTCGAAAATTTGAAATTTTTCTCAAATTTTTGAAATGTAAATTTTGTTTTTCAAAATAGTTACTTTATTTTTTTTGGAATTTCTAGAATTTTCTATTTCGAAAATTTTGTAATTTTAAACTTTCGAATTTTGTTTGAAAAACTGAAAATTACGTGTCTAATGTTTCAAATTAATTTAAAAAATTCGAAAGTTTGAATTAATTTAAAATTTCCGAAGCTACCTTTGACAAAAGTTTTAGTACTTTCAAAAATTCGATACATGATTTTTTCAAAAGTTTCGAAAATCAAATTTTCGAAACGTATAAACTAAATTTTACATTTCGAAACATTCAAAAAGGATGAAAATTTCAAATTAAGAATTTTACTCAAATTTGTTTCAAAACGTATTATTTTTTTGAAATTTCCTTTTTCAATTTTTTTGTATTCAATTTCAAAAATATCAAAATTTATGAAATTTCCTTTTTTATCGAAAATTCCTTATTTTTGGAATTTCCTATTTTTATATGTAATAAAATATATAAACTATTGTTATTCACTTGATTTCACAAATCAGAAACAATGTCTCTATCACTTTTTCAAATCTGCAAATCGGACACTTTACAATCGTGGAAAGATCTTCTACGACCAAATTCACCACAATGTTGCTAAGATTAGAAACAATGACCTCAAGAAAACATTCTTCGTTGCGTGCAAACTGCAATTTAAAACCATGGATCTATTTTCGGAGAGTTGCGTGCAAATACAAATTATGTGGCTGCAATTGTGGCACAATGTGGCCTAAATTATTGTTGTGGATCACAATTTAAAATCTCGGTTGAGTTTGTGTCACCATTCATGATTGAAATTGCGATGTGATGAACACAATTTTGATGTTGCAGCCAAATATTTAAAATCATCATACTATTTCAATTTGACAGTAGATTTCAGATTATTAAGTCTTCAGATTTTGATATAGTAATGTCTAATTTCTTTATTATTTTCAGGATTTATTTCTCAAGCAGTTAAGTTAGGGACACAAACTACTCCAGCTTGTAGACAATTTTCTATTGAAGAGTTGAAAGAAGCCACCAAAAACTTTAATTTGTCAACTTGTATTGGTGGAGGCTCCACAGGGAAGGTACCTTTCAATTACTTATAAGAGTTACTTCACTTCTATAGAGAAATTTTGAGTAAATCAACATTTCAATAGCAAATATGTCTCTAAAATTAAAGAATATTAATCAATTTAGTTCTTCCATTAAAGTATCTCTTTAGTAAATATTCATCAAAATCAATGACAGATCTATATGTTGATTTGGATAGTATTTTGCTACACGAAAACAAATATAAAATCTTTAAAATTGTGGTGCTAAATTTGAAAAAAGAACTAAATTGACTGACATTGTTCGATTTAAGGGACTAAATTGCTATTTCACAAATTTAAAGGACTAAATTGACTTAGTCTTAAAATTTCTAAGACTAAAATGTTGATCTACTCAAAGTATTTCGTATGATCATAATAAATGTCTCTTTTAACTTTTTCCGTTAAAAATAACAAATTTAGTATTTTATATGGGGCGGGGTTCCTCTGCCCTAACTACGAAGCCAACCTTATAACTTTGTTGCAACATTTCAGCTATATAAAGGTAAACTAGAGAATGGATCGTATGTGGTGATAAGATCTTTGGTTCTTTCAAAGAAATGCTCAATCCAAAATCTTAAAGCTAAGTTAGAATTACTCTCAAAGCTTGAACATCCAAATTTGGTTAGCCTTTTGGGTCATTGCATTGATGGTGGTGGACAAGATGATTCAAGCCCTAACAAACTTCATCTTATATATGAATATGTGCCAAATGGAGATTATCATGCTCATCTATTAGGTTAGCATGGATTTATAGTATACATATAGTAGACCAATGCTTAAAAGTCATCTAAAACTCTAACGACGATCGACGACAAGATCTTCCTAGTCTTTAGGTCTAATGATGTCCGATGAATAACTTTTAAGACTTGTTTATATCATTTGTCTAAGTTTAACTTGCATAACTATTAGAACAACAAACCAATTCTAAAGAAAACAGGTAAATAAACACACACCAGAACACAACGACCGATCGTAGGATTATGCCAATTGTGTCTAGTCTCTGTCAACAAAGTAGTTACTGTAGTTTTTTATTTTTATGCAATACATATGTTACAAAGTACAAATGATGTTTAAATCGAACCCGTATTCCATGCAGTCACTGACTGCACACTAAGACTGCATGATTGTCTGATCAAGATTAAGCGGTACAAATCTCAAACATTTTTTTTATTTTTTTAAAAATTTAAATTATCTAACTTGAGATTTGGATAGTCCGATCACGATCGAATATTCATAAAGTCACTGACTGCGCAAATGGGTGTAGTATGTGATGACAGAGAACCAGGTTTTGTTTAAATATTGCTGTAATTTTTCTATTTGCGTGTTTGCTTCGATTTGCTACACCCAAGTGGCTGTTCATTTACCAGTAAATATGAGTCATACTCAACAATAACCTCTGAAATTTTACTATTATAAATAATCTACATTAAGTGCATAGATATAGCATTACTATTTTTGTAAATCATAACTTTCTTCTTGAAAGTGATTCAATATGCTAATCTTGCTTCATACAAAAAATTTGCAGAATATTCTGCAGAGAAAGCACTTGAGTGGTCTGATAGACTTGCAATTTTGATTGGAGTTGCAAAGGCAGTTCATTTCTTGCATACTGGTGTTATACCAAGATCTTTTAGCAACCAACTAAAGACAAAGAATATCTTACTTGATGAACACTGCATTCCAAAATTAGGTGATTATGGTATGTCTATCATCAAAGAAGATATTGAAAGTTTGAGGTATGTTTTAATTAATCAATCCAATATTGCTACTTTATCATGATTTAATATGATTGATCATGGAGTCATGCCTTTGTTGCTTTCTATGTTTGTGTATAGGTAAAGGGCGAGAAGTCAAAATCATGGTATGATACTATAACCTAACTTTATTCACTCTTTCTACCTATGAAGCAAAGACATTGACACAAACACCAGACACGAGACGGCACCGTGACACTAATATGTAGACAATCAATCTGATATGGTTTGAAAGTCCTTTTTTATGCTTCAATGAATATGTGTATTCTTAACAAATTAATTGTTATTTTTCTTTCTTGCAGTAAAGGGAAAAAAGTGGATAATGATGTTTACAATTTTGGATTCATATTGTTTGAATCACTTGTTGGACCTATTACATGTGACAAAGGTGAAGCATTTTTCCTAAATGACAAGGTTAGTAAAAACTTTAGAAAAAATCTTTCTGATATATGAAATGTTGTGATGATTTTTCAGTGTTAAATTGATTAGTTTTGAAAAGTTGTTGTGAGAGTGTTAATTAATTCTTGGATTAAAATCTAATACAGAAGTTTTTGATAGTTCCTACTATCACACATCAAATTTAAGAACTCTACCAATTTTTTTGGGACTAAAAGTAAAAAAAATAAAATTTAGAGACTAAATTTTAAATGTCATAATTTTTTAGAAACTAAAAATATATTTAATTCAAAAACAATTCACCCTCATTTTGTTATATTATAAAAAAAATAAATGATCCCTCACTAATTGGGAGTCCGGTACTAATGGGCTGAAATCACCGCTTCATCTCCAACCCTACTTTTCAAATACTTTTATTTTTTATTATATTTTATTATAGATGGAGTGTCACTATAGATGCTCTAAATTGTTTTCATTAAATTCAAAAAAAGTTATTAATTGATTAACTAAAAACTTGTTCTTATGAACCATAGGCATCATTTGGTAGTCAGGATGGAAGAAGAAAAATTGTGGATCCAATAGTGTTGACAACTTGTTCTCAAGAATCATTGTCAATTGCAATACCTATAACAACAATTCAACAAAATGTATATCTCAAGACTCTTCGTCTCGTCCTTCTTTTGAGGATGTTTTATGGAATTTACAATATGCAGTTCAAGTTCAAGCCACAGTAGATGCAGATCAAAAATCAGATTAAGATTCAACATCATAGGTGCATAGAAAGAAATCAAGAATTTGTATTAGAAAAAATATTTTTCGAAGATGTTAATCATTATTGCAAATGTAAAGGTAGATAGATATATTTGTAAAAATGTCTGTACCTATCTTAACTTTGATTTTTCATATGTTGTTTCCACTTAAAGCAATCTTGTTTGAGGTTCTATCGAACACTAGAGATATGTTTTGATTGTACTATTTTAAAAACAATTTTTGTTTTGTTTTTAAATGTTAACAAAGAACAAAATTATTCTTTCTTAATTTTTCGAATATACCCTAAATGCTGTGGTGGATCTTCACAAAATATTGAGAAGAACGACAAGTATTAACTAAAATGTTATAATTGAATCTCATAAAAGTTATATAATTTTATTAAAGATTCAACGTAACATCAATACAAAATAAAAATATAATCCATTAAAAGAGATATTTACATCGAATTAAAGTTGTATAATTTGTTCTCCTAAAATATTGAAATCATCGATAATTGAATCAGAACTAAAGCTTTCAGCTATTTCTTTTTCAATATATGATCTTTCTGTAGTAGTTGTAGAAACCAGAAGAGTTAAGATAAGGCAGATTAGCCAATCAATCAAATAATATGTATCAGCTTCCCTGTTTTGTTAGAGCTTTACACAATTCATATACATAGTTGATAAGTTGGAAAAGTTAGAACTTCAATTCACACAGATTTTACAATTTTCAAAAGTCAAACAAGTTTTTAGAGCTGCAAACAATTTAATCAAATAAAATGTATCAGTTTTACAATTTTCATCTTTGTCGGAAACATTCAAAAGTTCACCATTCTCAAGGTTACAACTCACATTCACAGCGTAGTTCACAATCTCACATCCACACTACACTAAACAATTCACAAAGTCACAATTCACGCACTAAAGTTCACAATCCCAATTCCTACACTAAAACCGTTCACAATTCACAAAGTTACAAATACAACTCACACACTACTACTAGTTCACAATTTTAACAAATAGTAGAACAAGAAAAGAGTAAGAACTTGAAAAATATAATAAGTGGATTGAGATAGTCAAGGACCAAGACCAAGAGGCGACGTTGTCGGCTGGCCGTTGAGACTGGGAAACGAGACGGGCAACGGCGCCTCAGGTCGCAGATGAGGGACACCGCAGAATGCGAGAAGAGAGAGTCTAAATGAAAAATCGACGTGTCGCGTGGAGGCTGCAGAGAAGGGGATTAAGAGGGAGAGACAAGCATTGCGATGAAGACAATGACGCGGTATGTAGGTCGGCTGGCGGCCGTGAACGGGATAACTGGAAGGAGAGACTAGAGAAAGTCGAAGAGATAAGTAGAGCAATTTGAACAGAGAATTGAGAGAATAGAATGAGATAAGCAGAGGGGTAGACTCAATGAAATGAAATCAGTTTCTTCAATTCAGTTTGAGGTATTTTAGTAAATGTCACGACACCTCATGAAAAGGTTCGCCACTGCCTACATATCAGCATCTCAATCGATGGAGGTTTGCCACCTTGCAATTCCATGTGCTAGACCTAATTTTATTTTACTTTTAGTTTATTCAAAAGTTTTTTTTTTAATGAATTTAATTTAAATACACGATCACTACGAATAGTTTTTACATTATCAATCAATCACATTTGTTAGAGCATTAATAATATTTAACTTTTACAATAATTATTATTAAAGTCACTATTATGATTAATCATGATGTAGCGACTCTGTAAATGTTTTTATACTATAAATACATAAAAATTAATTTTTTTATAAGATGAAATACATAAGTAAAGAAGTGAGAATTTTAATTTGATGTTTGGTGGAAATTGTAAGCAAAGATTGTGGAAGTTCAAATTCAATTTATTCAAAGAGTTACAGGAGTAAATTATTTGTGGTGAATGTATAGTCTAGAAATATTATGAGAAATTGTAAATTGTATATTTTGCTTTCATCATGTGATATAGGGGGCTTCAATCTCCACTCTATTGCAGATAAATATCTGTTCGGTTACGAACATAAATAAATAATATTTGGAAACATGAATTAACCAACAAAACAGAAGAACAAACAATTGCAGAGAAAAAATGAAAATGGAGAACGTTTTGGGTTTTCTGTTGAAAACGGATAACGTTTTTGAACAGAACTGAAAACCAAAAAACGGAGACTGTTTATCGTTCTTCTGTCTGCGGTTTTCAAAACCAGTTTTCTCAATCAAATTAAACAAAAATTAATGAAAGATAAGAGAAGAATAACACCCAGATTTATATGTTCAATCTCAATTGATGAGACATACATCACAAACAAGCAAACAAGATTAATCCACTATTAATGATTGAACTTTACAAGATTAAGGTCTTCTCAAGGTTGATCTCCTAGTATCTATCACTGTTTCAAAACCAGCAATACTGGCATTTTCACTAAATCTTTCTTTTTCTCCCTTGATCTTTCTTTTCTGAATTTCTATGAATCTCGAATTGCATGTCTCTCTCTCAATAAGCAATTACCACTTGCAACAACACATTACAACATTCACAATGCATTTACAGCTATAGTATTTAAAGAAAAACTTTTTAACTAACTATAACTAACATTGTCTTAACTAAATTCAGTTATAACTAACTAACTCCAAGTTGTTACTGATTTGAGACACACTTCTACAATTCTCCACCTTGACTCAGTATCAGAATAATTCAATCATTGACCTTGTTGCCATTGCTTCAGCTTTACTTTTTGTCGAAGCCAACTATGTCCAAGCAATGCTTGAACTTAGCTTGTGAAAGTGATTTAGTGAATGCATCAGCTAGGTTGTCCTCATTTGCAATCTTCTCAACTGAAACCTGCTTTGAATCAATCACATCCCTTATGAAGTGATACTTAACATCAATGTGTTTAGACTTATTATGATACACTTGATGCTTGGATAAGTGTATAGCACTTTGACTGTCACAATAAATTGAAACATAATTCTAATTTATTCCTAGTTCACCAATAAGTCTTTTCATCCATAAAGCTTCTTTAACACCTTCACTAAGCGCAATGAATTCAGCTTGAGTTGTACAAAGTGCTACCACCGACTGTGTAATTGCTCTCCAACTTACAGCAGTCCCATATAGAGTGAAAACGTAACCAGAAATTGATTTTCTAGTGTCCATGTTTCCAGCATAATCCAAGTCCACATATCCTTTGATTGATTCCTTGTCATGATAAGTCTTTTCGAACATTAAACCTGCTGTTAGTGAGCCATTTAAGTACCTCATAATCCACTTGAGTGTTGACCAATGCAGTGCTCCAAGATCAGTCATAAATCTGCTGACAACATTCACAACATAAGCCAAATCTGGCCTGCTACAGATCATTCCATACATTATGCTGCCAACTCCACTAGCATAAGGAATGGTACTCATTCTTTGTCTTTCCTCATCAGTCTTAGGTGAGTCTTGCATAAACAGTTTGTAATTCTGTCACAGAGGAGTTGTAACTTGTCTTGCCTCATGCGTTCTATATTTAGTGACAACTTTCTTCAAGTAGGCAGCTTGAGAAAGAAATTGTTCCCCCTTTATTCTATTTCTTTTTATATCCATTCCTAAGATCCTATTGGCCTCTCCAAGTTCTTTCAGCTCAAACTCATTTCTAAGATCAGCTTTGAGCCTTTTAATCTGGTCTTTACTTGAGCTTGCAAGAAGAATATCATCCACATAGAGTAATAGGTAAGTTGGAGAACATTCTTGACTTTCCTGAAAAACTAGAGAATGTTCTTGAGCTGGAGAAAGTTCTTGAATTTCCTCTTTCAGAATGTAAACGCAACTGTCAAAATTATATCTTTGGAAACCAATTCTTATCATGAAATCATCAAACTTCCTGTACCATTGTCTAGGACTTTGCTTTAGGCCATACAATGATTTTTTAAGAAGACAAACCTTGTTAATGCCTTTAGCAAATCCTTCAGGTTGCTGCATGATAACTCTTCATCATATGCATATTTTTCATTGTTTTTAGTCTTATTTATCTTTTATTCATTAGCTAATTTAAGGAGTCATTTGATATAATTTTTTGATTTTAGTTCTTTGATTTAATGAAATGTTTATGTTCTTATTTCCTTGATTAAGTAGAGATTTTTCGTAGTGTTGCGTTGTTTCTTTGTTTTAGTGCAGTGCTGAATTTTTATAAGAAATCAACATGACCTATGTGGAGTATTTCAGCCATATTTGGAGTTGTAGATGTCATATTGCAAATGAAAGTTAAGATCCATAGCTACAACTTTCATGAAGACACCGGAACCAAATTCAGACTCGAAAGATGAGCAAAATGCAGTATAAGTCAGACAATAGATGTTGTGCGCCTGAAGCGCAACAGCCGCGCCTGGGGCGCATTTTCATGTTGAAGCCTCTGCAGGGACGCGCTTGAAGCGCAAAAGATGCACCTGGGGCGCGTGGCACGCGACATCACTCATTAAAATGCATTTTTTTTCCCTTTCTAGGGATCTTTTTGACTATTGGGAAGTTGGGAGACTTGTGCCCTAGCATAGAAACTCAAAGACGGTCGTTTCTAACACCATTAGAGCAGTTTTATCAAGAATCATTCATGAATCTTTCTTGTAGTTCTTCTCTAATCTCTATCTTTTCTATCTCTGTCATGAGTAACTAAACCCTATTTGTTAGGGATGAGTGTAACAAGATGAAACCCTTATTTTTCTGATTTAATTTCTAGGTTATATGAATGAGTTTATTGAATTATTTTTCTCATCTCTGTGCTTAATGCTTTTTATTGTTTGATCAACATTAAAATGTTCTATGATTCGTATTTTGAAACGGAAGTGGACTTTACGAATGCTTGAGATGAGAAATTCATGAATTTGTAGTCTAGGGATAGATGCAGGTCATGAAACCAATTAAATTAGTTGCAAAGGCAATAGTTTAACAAGAGAATTCCTGTACGGTGAGGCTTAATTCTAATCTTAAATCCACTAAGGAATTAGGGGTTACTTTGGAATTAAAGGTTCTGTCACTAAGACATTAGGGCAAGAATAATAACGAGAATTCAGTAATAATTCAATAAAGGAATTCAGTAAGGAACAAATTAGACACCAATGTTGGATTCAAAGTGAGACTCATCCTTGACATTTTTCTCATTATAAAGGATCAATTTTATTACTGTTGTTAATTTTAAATATTACTTCAATCAATTTGAGATCTTTTTGTTCAATTTTAGTAATTAAATATAATTTGATAGTAAAACGCAATCCTTGAGTTCGACACTCGGTACTACCGTTTTATTATTACTTGCAATGATTAAGTACACTTGCTGAAACGCTATCACTGCATATAAATGGTTTCTTCCAGATCACCATGTAGAAATGTTGTTTTGACATCTAGCTGCTCTAAATCCAAGTCTTGTTGAGTTACAATTGAAAGCAGAATTCTGATTGAATAATGTTTTACAACAGGTGCAAATACTTCATTGAAATCAATTCCTTCAAGCTGAGAAAATCCCTTTGCAACTAATTTTGCTTTGAACCTTATCTTCTCTTTACCTTGAATGCATTCCTTTCTCTTGAACACCCATTTTGATCCAATTACCCTTTGACTCTTAGGGACGTCAACCAAAATCCAGGTTCGATTCCCTTATAATGATGCATCTCTTCATTCATAGCTGTCATCTAAGCTTCTTTGTCTTCACTATTAATGGCTTCCTTGCAATTGCTTGGTTCATCTCTTTGAAGATGTTCAGCAACACTTAAAGCATAACAAATAAAATCTGCTTCACCATATCTGATTGGAGGCTTGATAACCATTCTTTCTCTATCCCTTACCAAGTTGTAATTGGCCAAATCTGTTTATGTTGCAGCATTATCATCAAGTGATGTATCAGTTATGTCTTCATGATTAATCTCTTGATCTTCTGGTGGCTCCACCTTAATCTGAACACTCTTATCATTGCTGTTTGAAACACTGTTCAATGGAGAACGTTCTGCATTTCTGCAATGTTCTTCGTTTCTGCAGTACTGAAATGGAGAATGTTCTTCGTTTCTGCATAACTAGAACGGAGAATGTTCTTTGTCAATCATGGGCATTCTTGTTTCATCAAACACTACATCTCTTGATATGATGCACTTGGTCACACCTTGGTCATTTCTCCACAACTTGTAACCTTTTATTCCTTTAGGATATCCGATGAAAACACATTTGATTGCTCTAGGATCCAATTTATCTTGCCTTGTGTGAGCAAATGCTAAGGAACCAAATACCTTCGAATTGGAGTAGTCAGCTGGTTTGTCATTCCACATCTCAATTGGTGTCTTAAATCCAATAGCTGATGAAGGACCCCACAAATCAGAATGAGCATATTCAAAAGGTCTATAGGTGTTGTGTTGGCCAACACCAAAACTGCCCCTTTTAGCCTTTCCTAGAATACAATGATCACAAAAATCCAGTTTTTCAATTTTGTCACCATTAAGAAAATTTTATTTTCATAACTCAATTAAGCCTCTTTCACTTACATGTCCTAACCTCATATGACATATTCTTGTAGATGAATGCAAATTAGAGCTAGCAACTGAAGCTTGTGCAATTATAGTAGAACCTTCTAAAATATACAAGCCATTTCTTTTAATTCCTTTAACAATGATATCATCTTTATTAACAATAGTCATAATACCATTCTTTATGTATGTTGAATATCCTAATATGTCAAACATGCCAACATAAATTAAATTTCTTTTTAATTCAGGTATGTACCTTACATCGTTCAACAGTACCTCATTGCCATTGAACATTCTGAATCTGATTGTTCTCTTGCCTTGGACTTTACATGATTTGTTGTTGCCAAGCACCACGAAGATCTATTGATTCAAAATAATGCTTTCTTGGACACACGTGGAAAGTACAACCTAAGTCTAATACCAAGTTCTTTTCACCTTCAGAATTTGAAATCATCAATGCCTCTGCAGATTCATAATCAGCATCAACAAGTTCATTATTTCCTGAATATTGAGAGTTTCTTGATTCATTTCTTTAAGGGAAATCTTTCCTGAAATGTCCCTTCTTGTGACAATGGAAACATCTATACTTACCTTTAGATTTTGATTTTGAATTTGACCTATGCTTATTTCCATTTGATCTTTTCTTGTCAGTTCTTCCTCTAGTCACATTCAGACTTTCAGCATGATTATTATTCTTGATCTCAAGTCTTTTATAGATTTCCTTTGTCCGGATGGAGACATGCACTTCTTCAAGAGTAATTGTTTGTTCTCTTCCAAACATAATATCATCCTTGAAATGTTCATAATAACATCTACACCTAACTAATGTTGTGATAACTTCAACTTACAAGGAAAATAATACTTAAAATTAGGAGGAACCCTAAGTTAAGGGGAGTCAAAGAAATATAAAGAAAAATTGATATAAATAATACAAGTTTTGTCATCATCAAAAAGGGGGAGATTGTTGGAAACAAGTTGGTTTTATACTTATAGTTTCGATGATAACAAAAATATTTTATGAGAATAATATATTTGACTTCAAAGAGCATGAATGAAGATTTGTGTAATTGAAGAAAATCTAAAATAAGATTTGATTCAAATTTATAATTGAAGAAAATCTAAAATAAGATTTGATTCAAATTTATAATTGAAGAAAATCTAAAATAAAATTTTATTCAAATTTATAATTGCAGAAAATTTAAAATAAGATTTTATTTGAATTTATAATTGAAGAAAATCCAAATAAGTTTTGCTTTAGATTTATAATTGAATAAAATCTTTTATCAAGTTGAAAAGAAGATATGGTCAAGATTTGAAGAAGATTTTATCAAGATTTTTCTACAACAAAATATGAAAAGTATCAGTCTGAAGAATTTACAAACTCAATCTGAACAAAATATGAGCATAATCAATATGAAGAGTTTACAAACACAGTCTGAACAGAATCATTCTAAAGAATTTACAAACTCGATATGAACAAAATACGAACATTGTCAATCTAGAAGAACCGCTCTGATTGGATTCAGAAATAAAGAATTAGCTAAAGAACATGTTATCAAAAAATCATGTTTATAATTATTTTTGAATAAGATCATTGTTGACTGAGCTATGAATGAAGATACAATTCAGAATTAAACAAGGACTATATTGAAGCCCTTATTTTATCTATAAATAGATACTCAAGGCTGAAAAAGAAGATCATCGAAAATCAGAAAAGAGTAGAAGAACTCATAAGCTCAAATTTTGAAATTCATCTTAAAGTTTGAAGAGAGAAACACTTGTTCAAGTTACAAATATTTTCTAAGTGTTTTTTTCTTAGAGTGTGAGAGTTATTATTATTATCATCTTTGTTAGAAGCAAACACTTAAAGTGTCAATCTTTTCTATTCAACCCGATAGTGGTTTAGTTCCTTCTTCAATCTGGAGTTGTCAGGTTGTTAGGAGAAGACTTGGCTTGTAGTGTCCAGATGGTTAGTACCTCAAAAGTCTGGGGTTGTTAGGCTATTTGGGAAGACTTGCTTGGAGGGTCAGGATGTAGTCAAGTTATGGGTGAACCAGGATAAATCTATGTGACAATTTATTTATGCTTTCACTGTTTGCTGACTTTGAACCTGATTGCTTTTACTCCAAATAAGTAACCGAAACCGAACCAATGTTTTTTAAATAAATTATCAAAAAGTTATCAACTTTGTCAAACACAATTCAACTCTCATTCTCGTGTTTGCACCTTCAAGTACTAAGTGGACAAATTTCCATATAACACTTATGGACAAACTTCATGATGGAAGACCCTCTAACAAAGGTTCTTCCAACCAAGATCTTTCATGAGCACAATACTAACATAGGTGTCATACAACTTGAGGATTATTTGGTTTAGTGAGAGTTAGTCATTGTTGTAATTTATGTTCTATGTTCAATATTATGTATGCATGCCCTTATGTTTGATTTTTTTTTACCAGAAATAAAGTTGGTATTCAATTTATTACACTTTGTATGATAATGGTTTGATTTAATGATCTCACTAAAGTAAAGTGGGTCTAGTTGAAAATCGACATGTGTAGATTATCTTCATGTGATTTTCATGCTACACATTTCATGATTAATCTATGTCATTAGGTTGTGTTAATGTTAGTAATCATTGATGTGTTTAGTTATGATTGATATAACAAAGACTATTTTGGTTCTATATATTGTTATAATGGAAATTTTTGAGTTCATAAACTTTAACACATTTATATGCATATGTATGTGGCCAATGGAAGATTGTTAGAAATTTTGGGTCATAGATGTAATGCTTAAATGTGTTAGAGTCATTATACTAATTAGCCAAATTAAAGCGATCTATTTCATATAAGGTTTATGGCTAAGGATATAATTGTCATGAAAATATTGTGTAGATACTATAAGTGTTATTTCTATTTTTATGATGTGTAGAAATAATAATAGTTGGAAAGTCATGGCTCTTCATGAAAGGGCATGTGCTTACTATAAATAATGGTTATGGTCCCCAATTATAGACAACATATAATAATACTCTTCATCCCGTTAGACGACATATTAAGGTAAACTTAAGGAATCAACAATTGGAAGATCACTACTTTCTAACTTAGAACATCATTTCAAAATTTCATGGATTCTTCATGTACGCTTCAACATTCATCATCTTGAATTGACATAGAATTATATAATATTTTAGTTATGGGAATATGTCTCTTGTTGATATTAGATTTTATTTTTGTGATATTTTATAACTAGAAACATGTGAATTAGAAACTATTGTTTTTGAGTTTTGAAAAACTGTTTCAAAATAAATATTGATCACCGAAAATATTACTGGGTTGAGTTGCGAAGTAGGTCACTCTCTTTAAGATGAAATTAAATTAACGGACCGCAGTGATATTTGGCCTATTAAAAAAGACAACCAAATGCAACAATGTACAAATTTGTGTAAACAAAGCGATGAAACATATTTTGAACAAGACACGTTGAATTTATCGTCTAAAGTTTATTGTCGCTAATTCCCCGTAAAAAACGTTGTGGTAATCTTCGACTTAGTTTCTTCATATGTAACCTAGTTTCGTAAGCATATTTATCAAGAGTTAAAGGCAAGTTAATGCTTAATTAGACACTCTTATTTGGAATAATCGTTCTATATTTTATCTAGATATGTTATTATTAAGCTTACTTGGAATAATCATTCTATATTTTATCCATCAAGTAATCCCATAAATCTTTATAAAATGTACATCTTGACATGGTGTGTTAATAAACTGTTCTTTAAATACTATTATTAATAGTGTTTTTTTTCAATACAAAGTGTTACGGGGCTTAAAATTTTCATTAAAATCCGAATATAAATCCTTATCTATGAAATCAAACTTTTTAATGTCTATTGCTTTGAAGGTAATATTAATATCATATTGATAAGAATCACATATATCATTAATCTTTACAAAATCTTTTTCGACATCTTTTTAATCATGCTTATTGCTAATTCAGCATCTTTTTGCTCATTGGTTTGATTGTCTCCATAGTAACTTGTAGATTGCAATAAAAGGAGCAAAGGATGTGGTGGTTGTTCTAAATACCATTACGCGAAAAAACGCATTTTACAGCGTTTTTTCAAAAAGACAGTTACTAGCACTGTAAAACGATACAACAACGCTTTTTTTTTTATAAAAAAAAGGCTGTAAAAAAGGTGGATATATTGCGCGCTTGTTATACTCGTTTTACAACGCTTTTTTAAAAAAGCGCTGTAAATTCCTGTAACAGCGCTTTTTAAATCCATGCAATATTGCTTCATATGCATGCACCTATTACAGCGCTTATGTGAAAAAGCGTTGTAATAGGTGCATTCAATAGATGCATTATTATACACCTATTACAGTGTTTGTTTGAGAAAGCGCTGTAATAGGTGTATTTAATTGATTTATTATTATGCACCTATTACAACGCTTTTCCAAAAAAGCGATGTAATAGGTGCATTCATATAGATGCATTGTTATGCACCTTTTACAGCGCTTTTTCCAAAAAGCGCTGTAGTAGGTGCATTCTAATGCACATTTTACTGCGTTTTTTTGAGAAAGCGCTGTAAAAGGTGTTTTTTTCCCCTTATTTTAGTTTTTATTAAAAATGCTGTAAATTTTAAAAAGCGCTTTTTTAGAAAGCGTTGTCTTTTAGTTTTTATTTTAAAATTATTTTCATCCAGAATCAGTTCACAATCATCTCACAAAATCAGTACATAACAACAACAGAACTACATATTCACAACAATCAGTTCATATTTACAAGTACATAACTTAACATATTTACACAATTAGTTCACAACAACACAGAACTACATGTATACAACAATTCCTTGCACAAAATAGAACTACCATATTCACAACAGCCCAGAACTACATATTCACAACTACCTATTCATATAACTATCAGATTCACTATCATATTCATACAACTACATATTCATATTCACAACTATCAGTTCACCACAGCACAAAACTACCATATCCCTTGCAGCATGCCATTTCCCAACAAATCAAATAATATTCATTTCAATCACATACTGACACCAGTCTTCCTTTATTTCTGTTAGATCTTTTTCAGAATATATTGGACTGGAATTGTCAAAGTACTGTGTGATATAAAAATTTAACATAAATAAGTTAGAATCAAATATATACATTGTTTATATATGAAAATCAAATAATGAAAATACCATACCGTTTCTGGGATTATAATTTGATTCTTATCAACAATCTCCTTCATGAATCGCAATACATAGTACCCACAGTCGATGTTGTTAGTTTGACGAAGTCAATAATTATTTGTGCATTGATTGTAAATGAAATTTTAAAAGCACACATTTCAAACCTTTATTGGAATCCATGTGATGTTATTTGACTTTTGCTTCGACACTGTAGCACCTCTTTGAGCTCGAAAACCTTGTAAAGCACTATCAAATAAATAAATGTGATTATTATAGCATTAACAAACACATTATATATATATATATATATATATATATATATATGTGTGTGTGTGTGTGTGTGTGTGTGTGTAAAAAATAAATGAATATTACTTACGTGTCGAACATAGTCTTTATCTCGGGGCGATTGTTGTAATGTCCGTGCAAGGGATCTAGGTAGTATATAACTGCAGAGGTCGCATTGATTGCAAATAGCACCCAATGTGCCCTACAACAATAAAAATTTGGTTTACACAACTAATAAATTAAGATCTCATAAATTAAAAAAGATATAAATAAAAAATATATAATTACGTACCTTGAATTATATGGTGCAAGGAACAACTTATCCTTCTCTTTATTTCCTAATAGTATATCTACAACGTATTTCTTTACATTCATTGGATCGTGTTTAAGCATCGTAATCTTATGCAGAGACAAGAATGAAAATCTATTTGACAATCTGCGCGTGCACATGAACTTCTCATACAAAAACCTTCAATGAAAATTTCAAATTAGATTAATTACCAATAAATTAAATTAATTACAAATAAATGCGATTAAAAGTAATTTTTACCTCATGTATTAGCTGATGACAGTAGCACTCAGCTTCTTATGGTCGAGAAGTTCGTATATGTGCTCTTTTTCAAAAAATTCTTCATACTCATCTCCGAATATAGCTTTATCCATGCTTATTATTCGTGAATCGTTGTCGCTGCCCATATTTTTTTTGCCTGTATGTCAAGACACGACCCATATCGAGCAAGTCGTGGCTGACTTATTTTAGGAGCAGGAGCAGCAACTGATTTTACACGATCTAGTTTTTGAGCAGCAACTTTTGCCGCTTTACTACCCTCCAGCTTTTGCAATTTGCCAACTTTATTACCTTCCAATTTTTGAAGTTTGCCGACTTTATTTTTACCACGAACATCCAGTCGTGGTGCAGCAGCTGGCTTGCTGTGCGGGTGGTTTATTGGATTGAATCTGAAAAAATGAGGTTAATCAGTTTGTTAGTTTATTGAATCCGAAAAAATGACAAACCTTACAGAATAAATGTGACAAACCTTTTCGGGCGATGTGACTGTTTCGTTTCTGGGAATCTTCTTATCATTTCCTTTAGACTTTGTTTTAATCTAAATAAATGTGAAATTAAAGTTAACATCGGTAAAAATTCAACAATTAAATATAATCAATTAAACATACATGTCAGCAGCTTAAACATACCTTATCAAGGGCAACAAGATGTTTGGGTCATGCCAAGTAGCTTCCAATTGCTTCGCCCAAATAATTCAGATCTGCATTGTTGTCCGGTATAGGCAACGGTGCATTTGGTTCCAAAGCAATAACTGGCGATACTTTGACATGGCCCGCAGGGATCGGTGTGTTGTGCAATACTTCGCCCAGAGTATTTCACAATGTTCCTTTTCCGACCTTCCGATGAGTAGGGGTGGATAAGTACAGCACGCATGGAGTGACACCCTAAACCAATGGTTAATACATAAGTATGTGAAACAATTAGCTTGAATGAATTTCTTATTTTATTAAGTAATTAATTACCTCAGGAAGACTTTTGAGACCAACGTTGCAACTTGCGTTTTCACTCTCCATGTGAATTTCACGTTGGGGCTGGTCCGCAAGTTGCTTGTCTTTATTTGTCTTCACCAAGAGGGCCACTTGCTCCGCTAATACTTTGATCTTCTCTAATACTTCCTCGTTAGAAAGATTTTGGCACTTCTCTTGTGAAAAATAGCTTCTAGGAGTTACGCCAAATCATTTCCCCCTCACGCGGCCGGAATATTCCAGAACATTAAACACTTTACCTAGTATGTCCCTGCAACTAGCCTTGTTGTCCTCTTGATTTTCCGATTCAAGATTCGTCTAAAATACACGTAGGATTAAAAAGATAAGTTCAATACCATTTTTAAAATACAATATTAAATAATATTAAATTGATAAATATACTTACACAAAGTTCTATTACTTTTTGAACATTTTCATTATCAACCACTTTATCTTTATTTACTCGAGCTTCCTTCTACAATATATGACGACCCAACGGTTGATCGGATTAGGTGTCTTGTAGCTATTCTCGTTAAGATCATAAACAAAATATTAGTTAGATAGTATAGTTTATAATGTACCACATTATATAAAAGTGATGTTTAATTACTTACAAGTTTTTGCTCTAGACGAGCATATCCCATACGAGATTTCTTGTATGGGTGGGGAATAATTTATTCCCTCTCGCGATTTGCCTTACTAATATTCTATATAAAAAAAATAACAATCTTGTAAAAATTTAAAATACGCTATGAATATGAATAATAAAACACAAATGCTAATAAATTAATCACTGACAACAAACGTGGGGTCGGAACGTTTTGATACGAATGCGCTCCATTCCTCATTTGATATATAATGTTTATATATTTTTGGAGCTTCCGCATTCATATTTCCTTCACGGTCTTTTAAATAGCAATTTGAGAGGTGAGATCTAAAGCCCCGATGTATTTTCCCAACAACTCTGAGCACGTAACTCTTTCTCACCTCATCAACAACAAAAGTTGTCTGCAAACCAAATAAAGATATAGTTTGAGTAAAGTACTTCAAAGCAGTCTGTAAAAAATTATAAGTAAAAAAGTGGAATAAAAAAATTACTTGTATATCAGCCCAAATTACATCTTTTGCATCCTTCAATGCCTTATCTCTCCAATCATCTATTGTGATGGGGATATTCTGACGAACAACAGCCCGAATATATGATACAAACATTGAACTATTGGGGTCAATTGGCTGATCACTCTCATCCCATCCCACCTAATAAACTCATATAGTAAGTACCTTAAATTATAAACAGCAAACAAAGTATAGTATAAACAACAAACAAAGTATACCTCAAATTTTTGCCCAGTACTTCTTGCTTTTATAACATTTTGTATTATGGTTGCACCACGTTTGACTTCATTTTCGTAAGTCATGGTGTTGCCTGCTTCTTCATTTTGACATTCTAACTCTTTGTTGGTATCCGTTTATCTACAACAAGTTCAACATGCAGTTCAGTATAACTTCAACAAGTTCAACATGCAGTTCAGTATAACTTCAACAAGTTCAACATGCAGTAGTCTAAGTACTTAGCAGTATAAGTTCAACATGCATTTTAGTGAAATAAAAAACTAGTAAATACAATACTTGAAAAGTGAAGAAATACTTAGGGTTACAGGTTCGTAGGGTTCGGTTAGTAACAAAGAAGAACAAGAACACCGCAAAAGACGAACGAAGACAAAACGATCGTAGAGTTACGGGGTTCGCAGAAATACGTAATAAGGGTTACTAAAAATATATGGTTACGTAATGAGAAGGAAAACGAAGATGAGGAGGAAACAAGTGTATGGAGTTTACGTAATGGGGGTTAGTAATGAGGAGGAAACAAGGTTAGGGTTCGTAGGGTTCGCAGTGAGAAGGAGAATGAAGAAAAAACTGAAGATGAACAAGCGTATGAAGTTTACGTAATGAAGAGGAAACTGAAGATGTTTACTGTTATATATAAAACCCTATTACAGCGCTTTTTTGAAAAAGCGCTATAAAAGACCTCATTATTTTATTTTTTAAAAGCCTACTACAACGCTTTTTGAGAAGCCTTTTAAAGTGTTTGTGAAAAAGCGCTATAAAAGACCTCCTTATTTTTGTTTTTTTAAAAGCCTTTTACAGCGCTTTTATACAAAGCGCTTTAAAAGGCTTCTTGTTTTATTATATGCAAATGTTATGTGACTCTTTTACAACGCTTATTCAAAAAGCGCTTTAATAGACCTCTTTATTTTATTTTTTTAAAAGCATTTTACAGCACTTTCTGAATAAGAGCGCTGTAATAGGGTTTTATATATAAAAGACTTCTTCGTTTAACATATGCAAATGTTATGTGACCCTTTTACAGCGCTTATGCAGCAAGCGTTGTAAAAGACTTCTTAAAGCTCTTTGTTTTATCATGTCCAAGGGCTGTATGACTTCATTATTTTGGGATGACCAGTTAATTAAGTTCAAGAAAAATTCCAAATAATTTTGTTTTCTTCCAAATAATTAGTTAAATTATTTTTCTTCCAAATTGTGTTTAATTATTTTTTTTTCTTCCAATTTGTACTCTCTTCACATATAGGACATGCACACTGACCTTTAATGTTATATCCTGATAAATTACCATGCTGGAAAATCATTAATTGTTCCGAACAACATAGCCCTCAAATTGAAACATTCTTTCTTATACCCGTCATAAACTTCCACACATGTCTCCCACATAATTTTTAAATCTTCAATTAAAGGAGACAAGTATACATCGATATCATTCCCCGGTTGTTTGGGTCCAGAAATTAACAGAGACAACATCATAAACTTACGCTTCATACATAACCATGGAGGTAGGTTATAAATCAAAAAAATCGCAGGCCACGTGTTGTGTGAGATGCGTTGAAGACCATGTGGATTCATTCCATCAGTAGAAAGTGCAAGTCGTAGATTTCTTGACTCTATCCCGAATTCAGGATACTCGTGATCAATTTTTGCCCATTGTGGAGAATCTGCAGGGTGTCGAAACTTTCCATCTCTAATTCTTTCATCTGCATGCCATGTCAAGTGTTTTGAATCTTCTTCACTGCGATACATGCGCCTCAATCTTGGTATTATAGGAAAATATCACACGACTTTTGCTGGAGTAGATTATTTCTTCTTATATCTAGAGACATTGCATTTCGGACACGCCTTTAGTAATTCATATTCATTTCGAAATAAAATGCAATCGTTAGGACACGCATAAATCCTTTCGTAACTAATACCAATAGAGCACAAAATTTGTTTAGCCTCGTAGGTTCGACTAGGAAGTTCATTATCATCTGGCAACATATCTTTTAAGAGTGTTAGTAATTCTGTGAAGCTTTTATCAGACCATCCATTACTTGCTTTTAAGTTGTACAACTTTAATATCGCCGACAGTCTTGTGAATTTAGTACAACCATTATATAATGGTTTCTCTGCATCACTCAAAAAGCTCTCAAACATTTTAGGACAATCAAGAGGATCTTCTTTAATTGCTTTTGCAATCTCCTCAACTCGGTCAAACTCATATGTATCTATGTCGAAATCAGTTGAAACATATGTATATGTGCGAGTGTTTCCATTTATTTTCTCACCATGTCTTATCCAACATGTATAGCTTTGATCAATTCCATACCATACTAAATGTCCTTCCAATTCATCTGCTCTAACGCGTTTTCCAAAACAACATTTTAAACAAGGACAAACGACTCTATTTGGATCTTTTGCATTCATCACTGCAAACTCAACAAACTCCTTCACTCCATTTTCATACTCTTTTGTCAATCGATTGGCAGACATCCATTTCCGGTCCATTTTATATGACCTATATATATAAATGCAGTTACACAAATAATAAGCATGATTTCAAGTCTGATATATATGACATATATATAGTACACATATCTAATATTGGTCCAAGATTGATTTCAAAACAGAACATATATATCATGAGAACATATCAAATATCATGTAACAATTTCAAAACAGAACATATCTAATATGTAACAATTTATCAGTTTTAATTATTGACAACAACCAATAAGTAAATACAATACCTGAGACAACGTTGATCAATTTGTTTTAAAGGAGGAGCAACGTAGATCAATTTGTAGATGGGCGCACAGTAGAGGAGAGGAAGGTTCGCAAAGTAGATGAGATGAAAGTTCGTAGGGTTGAGACAACGTATTAAATTTTTTTTATTTATTTAAAGTGAATGATTTTTATTTAAAATGAATGATTTTACAGCGCTTGTACACAAAACGCTCTAATAGGTCCTTTAATAATGTGAAAACGCAAGCCTTTTACAGCGCTTGTATGAAAAGCGTTGTAATATGTCATTTTATTAAGTGAAAGCGCAAGGCTTTTACAGTGCTTTAACAAGAAGCGCTTTAAAAGTTATGTAACATAAGGTGGGAGCACTACATTTTACAGCGCTTGTGTTTAAAGCGCTCAAAAAGCGTTGTAAAAGGCTATGTGAGAGCGCTTCAATTTACAACGTTTTTTTAAAAGAGTTGTAAACATTATGTACAAGCGTATGTGACCCTATATGACCCTACAACATCACTTTTTTCACAGCGCTTGTCAAAAAAGCGCTGTTGTATCCTCCGTAATTTTTAAAAAATTATACAACAGCGCTTCTATTTAATAAGCGCTGTAAAAGACGCGCTATAAAATGTCATTTTTGGCGTAGTCACATTTGAGTATATATAAAAATGAAATTTCTGCTAAAAATCATTTTGCGACAACAACCATCCTATGTAGACATAGAGAAGAGAAAGATTTATATTTATCACTATAAATATATGCCATTTTGATATTATGATGAAATCAACTTCAAGAGAGCGGTGGCGCAACAACCTCTTATTGCTACATTATGCATCGAAGGAAAAGCAACAAACAAATAACTTCGAGAGAATGCATATGCTCATCAAACCTCTAGGAACAATGGCCACTGATTTGAAGTGATGTCTATGGAGTATAAATACCTCATAACTTCAGTTTTAAACGCATCAATCCTACCACAAAACTTTGAACAACTTTGAATAATTTTCTGAAATATTTTCAAAATTATTTTTCATATTTCAAGTACATGCACTACTTTTTCACATCATTGAGAAAGGTTCTCTAGTATACTTGAAATAATATTGGATTGATATCATTGTACAAATTGTTATACTCTTGTTCTTATGCAAGAACATTGCTGAAAATTCATTGAAGTGATTGTATAGTTTTGAAGAAAGTGGTGTGCCTTCTTCAAGTGTTGTAAACTAAGATAGTGGTGTGTTATCTTAAGAAGTGAGTTAGAAATTTGTAACAGAGATCTTATGGTGTGATTTGTAGATATTCTGACAATAGTGGCAAAATCCCTTGTAGTGTGACTGGATGTACCATTGGTCAACTCTTGTAGTGTGACTGGATGTACCCTTGGTAAAAAGCAGAATCAGGATAATATTGTTGTGTTCGTTATTTTTTTGTCATTTACTTTTTGTCATACATTATCCTAATCAGAAAAAACAATCACTAAATCTCTAAATAAAAACAAAAAAATTTCTAAACACCTAATTAACCCCCCTCTTACTATTCTTACACTCATCACTAATGTTCACTACATTAAGTCTTTTATCTCCTTAAATTTTCGAGAATAAAAACAAAACAAAAAAAAAAGGAAAAATAAGAGACGATGTGAGATAGAATATGAAGATTGTCTTTTTATAATTTAGAGAAAAATGAACGAATTTTATTTATTCAAAAAAATTCATTAACACTACTAAATAAATAATTTTAATTTTTTTTAAAAAAATCATGGATAACTAAATAGTTCTATTTTATTTGTTGGATAAACT
>JBBPBP010009778.1:4345136-4379189 GCA_037974735.1 Cicer chorassanicum | reverse complement strand
ACAACTAACCAGTAACTACTCTCTCACTTCATTTTTAAGTTTTATTTTTTTTAGAAAAATATGTTTCTTGTTTTTTGTTGTTTTCAAAATTTTAAGTAGTATTAACTATACTTTAAAAAAAAAGTAATATTAACTATTGTTTTATTAAAATTATCTTTTTAAATGTTTATTGTAGGGGGAAAAATAAGTGAATTGTGATATTAAAGAGTTTGCGGTACTATAAAAATAGATAAATAATTTAATTAAAAGTAACACAATTTAATGATTTATTTAGTATGTGTAAACAACCTTAAAATAATGATTAAAAATTAACCAAGATATTATATATTAATATAATAATTTGTCCTTCATAAAAAAATAATATAATTGTGTTACATTTGAATTAATTAATTTTTTTAATTTCTCATTTATGTAGGAGCATCAATAATGCTTCTAGGAGAAACTTGGGTTATTTATCATGTGGAACTGGCAACCCAATTGATGATTGTTGGAGATGTGACACAAATTGGGAAAACAATCGACAAAGATTAGCTGATTGTGCAATTGGATTTGGCAAAGATGCAATTGGTGGAAAAAATGGTAAAATCTATATTGTGACTGATTCAAGTGATGATGATCCAGTTAACCCTAAGCCAGGAACATTAAGATATGGTTCAATACAAGATGAACCATTATGGATAATATTCAAAAGAGATATGGTAATTACATTAAAACAAGAACTTTTGGTAAATTCATTCAAAACAATTGATGGAAGAGGTGCTAGTGTGCATATAGCAAATGGGGGGTGTATAACAATACATTATGTTAGTAACATTATAATACATGGTATTAATGTTCATGATTGTAAACCAAGGGGGAACACAAATATTAGAGACTCACCAGAACATTATGGATTTTGGACGGTTTCGGATGGTGATGGAATTTCAATATTTAATTCAAAGCATATTTGGGTTGATCATTGTTCTTTGTCTAATTGTCGTGATGGATTAATTGATGTTATACATGGATCTACGGCTATTACTATTAGTAACAATTATATGACTCATCATGATAAGGTCATGCTTTTGGGACATAGTGATTCTTATACACAAGATAAGGACATGCAAGTCACTATTGCTTTTAATCATTTTGGAGAAGGCCTTGTCCAAAGAATGCCAAGGTATGCATATATATCACTAAATTCTCATCAAATTTTAATTTGGTATTCTATTTTTTTTATACACGTTATTTATTTCTTTTGTATAAATAAATATAATAATTGTGAACATTGAACCCTTTAAATTATGACTTTTTTTTAGTGACAAATATAAAAATAAATAGAAGAGATTTCACTTTTTTTTTGTTCTTTTCTAAATTTCAATCTTACATTAAAATTTTAAAGTATAGTGGTATTGAATTTCATATTAATGTCAACTATTTCTTACTAGTAGCATGAGGCTCCACTGAACCAAAAACAGAATAAAGGCCAAACTAAACAATCATATCTAACCACCTTAAAACCTGAAAATTCAAAAAGTGTAAAAAGGTTATTTTGACTTTTTGATGGAGTTATATAGTTAAGATTGAGAAATTTTATTTGTTCAAACACCCACTTGAAATGATATGATGTCTTTTCTAAAATATTCTCTTAATATTGAAAGATTAATTTTCAATAAACTCTAGTTATTATCATAGAAGTTTTCGTGAAGGAAACTTTTGAGAATGTATTTATATTTTTATAATATTCAAAATATTAATTATATTTAATCAAATTTTTTAGAATTAAATAAATTTTTAATCTCTATAAAATTTTATTTTTAATTCCTATATAAAAAAAATTCAACATTTGAATCCCTATAAAAATGATTCATTATTAATTCCTGTTTTGAAATAAATAGTTCCTCAAAAAAAATCTCTATAAAATCAAAATAGAAACCAAAAATTATAATTTTGTAAAAATTAAAAATATATTTAACTCAAATTTTTAATATATGTAAAATTAGTTATTTTTAATTATATTAATATTAATATAAGAGCGCATAATAACTTTAAACAATGAATTATTGTTTTCAGGTGTAGACATGGATATTTTCATGTGGTGAACAATGATTACACTCATTGGGAAATGTATGCAATTGGTGGAAGTGCAAACCCTACAATCAACAGCCAAGGAAACAGATTTCTAGCACCAAATAATAGATTTAGCAAAGAAGTAACAAAATATGAAAATGCTCCGGAAAGTGAATGGAACAATTGGAATTGGAGATCAGAGGGTGATTTGTTCTTGAATGGAGCATTCTTTAGACAAAGTGGTGCTGGTGCTTCTTCTATCTATGCTAGGGCTTCAAGTCTTAGTGCAAGACCATCTTCTCTTGTTGCTTCCATTACTACCACGTCTGGCGCGCTTAATTGTAAGAAGGGCGTTCGTTGCTGATTCGATCACGACTTAAAAAAAGTTGAATTAACGACAAAAAATTTGAGAAAAAAAATTATTATATAACTTATTTCTAATTTTGTCAGTGAATATTGGAGACGTTAAAATTTAATATCTATTTCGTCTTTAATTTTCGTGAGTAATTCAACTTTTTAAATAGTGATTAATGATTATTATAATTGCATGGGTGCAAAAGGAGATTAATAATTAAGAATTAATGAGACTTGTGGTTATGTTTAATTTATTGATTCTCTTGTAGTTACATGTATGAATCTTCTACAACAACATCATGATATAGTAGTTATGGATACAATTAATCTAAGTTTTACGATTACCAATATAATATAATATATATTTATAGCATGCAATTTCAAGTACAACCTATGACATTTTATTTTCATATATTGTGATGATCACATTGAGAATATGTTGCTTGTAAAAATGGAAAGGAAATGAATGCAGTTAGTGTTGGTGTGATAAAATGATCTTAGTACTTTTTAATGTGCATGCCTCGTTTATTATATAGTACATCTTTTGCATTGGTATACCAAGCAGCTTCACTTTTTTCCACTCTTTGATCATAGAATGACCCATTATATCTTTTAAAAAGTCCTTTCTTCTTTTGCATGCGTAGCTCTTACAATGAAAGTTGATTCTTTTTTGAAATGAAAATGAAAGTATATTATTTGTACTACAATAACCAACAAAAATTGGACCATCTAAACCTAGCTCCTTCTTGGTAAACACAATGTATCACCTTCTTCTTTTAGATGCAAAATTCGGATGTTGTGAATTTTTTAAAATTTGAGTGGGGTCGATCATTTTTTTCGTATTTAAGTTTGTTCGAGACTAATCAATTATTCGAACATACATAAATTATGAAATTGAAAGAAAAAAAACACGAAATGGGTTGAATTGTAGTTTATATATAACTTTTTATTAAAAACTTTTAATATTTTTTGAAAGATTAAGTGTAAACACTTAATGAGAATATAAAAGAATTTTTTGAAATATTTTGACAAAAATATTGGTTTGTTGAAAACAGAAGATCCGAGACAATAATAAATATAAAACAATAACAAAATAAGAAGACGGAGCACACAAAAGTTTATTTTAGTTTACTGTCAACCTAATAGTTAGGTCGAAACGCTTCCCTCCAAAAGCAATTTTTTCCATCATTCAAACCTTAAATATAATCTAGTAAATATCTCCTAGTTAACACAAGATTTACTTCATAACTTCTTAGCAACGACATAATTTTGTGTGGGTTAAGGAACTTATAACTCAACATCTTCATATTTTATTTGCTTGTCATTAAAATTGTGTCAATTGACAATCTTGTTCTCTTGTCATAATATTATAAATTATTTTCATGCTGAATTGTTAATGATAGGCATAGAATGACTAACCAAGAAATTGGGTCAAGCTCAACCATTGCTCTCTTTTACTACAAATCCTTCTTTGTTGTTAAAAAAAATTATCTATCTCTATCAAATTTTGATGATCAAACAATCTTAAACAATGAATTGTGTTAATTTATGCTTAAAATTATACTTTTATAAAAGTCAAGAACATATCTACCATATACATAAAAAGAAAACAAAGTTTCAATGAATTTTTTTACCACGGGAAGTTATACGAAAGGGATGGTTGCAACCTCAATCTCCATAAAAAAAATCACACAGAAAAAATTTTAAAATGGCTCGAAAATCATTCATACATATCATCATTGGAGGGATATAAGGTTGGTTTAATAACAGAGACAGAGGCGTTAGAGACTGAGGTGATAAATATTGGATCTTCACCTTTAACAAAATATTAATATTATTAACAATACTAATTATTTACATTAGTCGTTGCAACAAAAAAAATATATATATATATCATCGTCACATTTAACAAAAGTATGGTTATAACACGGGCTTGATCAACTTTCATTATCTGACCAAAGCATTTGCACTCTCCCAATCATTCATACACAAGCCTAAGAGAAAAAAAATCTCTTGACATGTATATGCAACTTCTTCCTTACTATTTATATATTTGGTTTAACCTAATGATGACTCATATCGAAACATGCATGCACAAAATATACAATTTTATATAACCACGAGAGTTGCAACACAAAACCATTTCAATAGACCTCATGAAAAATAACACATAGCTAGCTCAATTAGAAGGCAAATAAGCAAACAATAGCGACGGTAGCAGCAGCAGCAGAAAAGTGAAGAGATGAGGCACTGCTGCTGTCCTCGTCGTCTGCTGGTGAGGTCTCAGGAGCAAAGACATCACCAACAGGGGCGGGGCCAGGAGCAAAGAGTTCAATAGGGTCACTGGTTTGTGCTGGTGGAGCTGAAATTTCTTCCTCCTCAGAGGGTGGTGAAGAAGTAGGAGACAATGTTGAAGGTGATGGTGAAGAAGTAGGAGTAAAGGTTGAAGGTGATGGTGAAGAAGCTGAAGGGGTTGCTTTTGGTGAAGACGCTGGTGCTGATGATGCCTTTGGTGAAGATGCCGGTGCTGATGATGCTTTTGGTGATGGTGATGATGATGATGGTGATAGTGATGGCGATGATTTAGGAGATGCAGACGGAGATACTTCGCTCATGACCGGAACCGTTCCGGTCATGACTACAAAAATAAGGATAAGAACAAATAGTTGACGAGCCATTTTTTTTTAGGTTTTTGGTGATTCTTAATGTAACTGCATATGTTCTCTATGAGAGAAAAACTGCAGTTATTGTAAAAATAAAAAATGAGTCAAAATAAAAAAATTATTTGCAACAAGAGAACATTTGAGGTGTACGAGAGAATATAGGGAAAATGTGTGGAGATTATTGAATTGAGAAATGAATGATTTTCTTTGTTTTCAAATGTAGGAATGATGTTGTTGGTGGATTATGAATAAATTGGTAAAATTAGAGAAAAACACATTAAGGGAGAGGAAAATTTATTCAATTTAGATATCATTTTGTTGACCTTTGGTTTAAATTGGGTGCGAGTCAACCGGGATGTGATGGATTTGGGCCTTTGTGTATGGAGATTAGAGGAATTAATATTGGATAAATAAATTACCTTGTTTTTAAGTTCATCTTATTTATTAATGAGATGAAGAGAGTAAGTCCCAACTTCACTTTGATATTTTACAAATAAGAAAATTGTTTTTTACCAATGAAATTTCACATTATTGAAAAGTATGAAATAAATAAGATGAACCCAATTAATTTTATACAAAATATAATTCAAAAACTCTAACTAACACAAACTAATTCTATTCATAAATGTTTTTCAAACACAAAAGTTGACATCGGAGACCTTATTTCAACCACATTTTATATAGTTTCCAATTTTATATTAACTAGATATTAATTAAATCATTTTATAAATTTTATAAGTAATATTTCATGTATTATAAATATAGGTATTTTATTGTATTACTCTATTGATTTAGAATAATCGATTATGATTAGGAAAATCATGTTTACTACAATCATTTAATTTTTTTTTGTTAAATTTGCTTGATAATTTATAATATTTGATGATTGATTTTCTCCTTGTACTTTGATTATCAATTTGTTTTTCAAACATAATGGTACTTGTATTTATTTGATGAAATAAAATGTAAAATACAAACAAAAAAATAAGATGTAAAAAGTTAAAAATGTGATTTAATATTTAATATTTTTTATTGTAAAGAATGTTACTGTTGAGTTATATTGTAGCGCATAATGAATCTATTTGTTTTATTAGTATGGTGTTTTAATTCCGAACATGAGAAGTTGTTGTAATGAAAATTTTTATCGAATATATTTCATCAAGAGTTTAAAATTTATTTTATTAAAGATCAACGTATACTTTAAATATAATTTTAGGGTATTTAAGAGTTTTAATTAATTATTTGGACAATATTGTTGAGAAAAAATCTCTCAATTGATTTTAATGATAACAAAATTACTTAAGAGATTATGATTGTGGTTAATACTAATATGTGCTTTTGAGTGAATTATTATAAGAAATTAGGTTAATCATCATTCAGAACAAAAGGAAGAAAAATCTGGATTAAATTCATTAAGGTTTTAAGTTGGAGGATGGCTAGAACCTTGAGAGGATGGGTCTTCAAGTTGAGATTTTCCATCCTCGCGGAAATAACGTTTTTAATCCATAAAAAGAGATCAAATCAGCATGAATAAGCAATTATATGAAGCATTTGATCAAAAGAAATCACAAGGCTAGCTATACAAGGTCCGAGGATAGCTTGTAGCTTTGGTATTCAAGAAGTCACATGTTTGCAAGTCTCCATCCCATGTGAAAAGGCTAAGGGCAGCCCTATATTTCACTCTTGAGTGATTGGAAAAATAAAGCAAAGTCAATATATTGAAAGGTAACTGCAAACAAGCTTAAAATAGAAGTCACAAGCCTTGAAGAATGAAAAAAGAAAAAGGCTACACAAGACCAAGACTAAAAGCTAGGCAGAGGATGGACTGCATAGGTCCAAGGATAGCTGGATGGCAATGTTGTAATTTCAGCACAAAGACCATTGGACAAATCTCTGCAACCTCCTTAACGGTCATGAAGTTTTTAACTCATGAAAGAGCTATCAAGGACTCTATAAAAGGGCAGGAAGCTCTTCATCATAACACACAACAAATATTGCAGAAAAAGATCAAGAATCATATCATTTATCTTAAGCAATATTCATCCTCTCATCATACTTTCTCTATTCATACACTAGATATTTGAAATATCTTTTAAAAAGTGTTTTAGTTGAGAGAAAACAAATCATACTCATATCACTCTGTAATTTTCAAGTTAGTTGAACTTGAAAATATTTGAAAGTTGTTTGTAAGCTTGGTGAAGCTTGAGAATACACAAAGTGTAATCATCCTCTGCAAGAGGCTGATCTGTTGATCTTTAGTGAAATCTCATAAGGTTGTGAGGATTGGACGTAGCCATCATTGGATGAACCAAGATAAAATTTGTGTGTCTATCTCTTTACATTTTCTTGCACCTATTCTGTGTTTACTTGAAAAGTTTAAAAACCATTTTCCAGTTCGCATCCTCACTGAGAGGACAGAAACTCATAAACTTTGAAAACTATTTTTAAACGCCAAAATCTCTATTCAACCCCCCTTCTAGTAATATTTAGCTCCATCAAATATTACATATTTGATTTTAAAAAGTTTTTGAATTGTAGTTATATGTTGATATGTATCAAAAATAAATTTTATTGAAAATTAATTTAATTTTATCCAATACATTCAAATTTTCATTATAATAAGTAATTTTTAAAACCAAAAATAGCATTCAATTACAAATAAATAATTTAATTGATGAAATTTGAGTGTTACTATAGTTTTTCAGAATACATGTATATTAAACTTTTGTTCATTAACTTTTTGTAATAATTTTTAATATATTCATATTTTATGATAGTTTTAAATAAATTTGTGTATTTTAATAATTGAAAGTAAATTTTTTAATAATCTTGATATATTTGTAATTTGTGAATTTTTAATAAACTTGTGTATTTTCTGTCAAATAGAACATATATTTTTATTTTAAAATATAATATTAATAATACTATAATTTGTGTATTTTAATACTTGTTATATAGAGAACTCATGAGAAAAACTTACATACAATATTGCAACTTGATAGAAAAAAAATATTTCACTCGTACACTTGAATATGTAATTGAATGGACATAAGTGAGATGTCATATTGTTGACAATCAATATTGTTCGATTAATTTAAATTTTATAAGTATAATATAATAATAGTTGAGACAGATTTAGATATAATATCAATGTCTTTAAAAAAATTTAAACTTAAAGTTGGAACATGTCACACGTTCATAGAAAAAAAGCTTATAACAACAACATTCACATATAATGCATGTGGTTGACCAACATGAACAAATGTCGAATTGGAAAATATTCATTGACTTAAATTACATTGTGAAACCTAATCTAATTTCAAATGTCATAGTGCTTGAAATTATTGCAATACACAAAAAATTAGAAGTAACAAAATAGTTGTCTATTGCTAAATTATGAATGCAATCATTTGTTTGTGAAAAAAATATGGTAAAGTTGAAAGTCTACTTAAAAAGTAAAATAATATTCTCCGACTCTAATACTTATCCTTCATTGAATTTTTTTCGGGTCTTGGTTTTGAATTGTGGTTTGTAGTCGTGATTGCGGCTGAAATGACAATGAAATTGTCGCATAATGGCGAATGCAAATTTAAAATCATAGTCTAAATTAAGTAGAGCCTCATCATGATTTGTTATGCTTGTCTCAACTGTTACATAATACAAAGGGTTGGATAAAGAGCATTGATGACAATACTTATGAGTGGTTAAAGTATAAAATTATTACTCATAATTAATTAATTGACATAAATTGAAAGTAATAAAAAAATACATAATAATGTTATTAAAAAAAAGTTTATAAAAAAATACATAATAAAAAAGAGAAATGGAGGAAGTGATTCAAATGTGAGAGCAATATTTATGATGTGGAAAAAATAAAAGTATCAAAGCAATATTTATGATGTGGAAAAAATAAAAGTATTTGATAAATAGAGTGCTGAGATTGCAAGAAAATAGATTGAGGTTTATTTTAATAAATTTTAACAGATTCTGTCTTCTTTAGAATTCAAACACACCAAAACCGAGTATATTTTATAAGATGTTGAAATTTTGTATTTAATTGTGAGTGTTGAATATGAATTCTAATAGTCACTATTCACGTTGGAAGAGTAATTCATGGTTTAATCCACAAAGTGGTCCCTACATAAGCTACTAACACAATGTTATTGTCCTTGTCTTGTTTCAAACTTCAAACATAGAGTGAATCGCCAGATTTAACTTCAAAACTTTTCAATATACTTTTTAACATAAACATAGTTTTTCACGAAAACTTGTTTTCCATCTCCTCCTTAATCACCCTTTTCTTTCCCTTATATCCATTATCTTCCTCTTAGCTTCTATTCTTCTTTTTCATTGCAAATTTGCAATCTTTCACTTCTTTCTTTGTTGTTATGGCTCCAGCACTTGAAGCTCAAGGAGGAGAAACTTTATCTCAGAACAATTTTTTGAACAGTGTTGGTGATGTTACAAACAGATCCAAAGTCACTGTTATTGGTAGTGGAAATTGGGGTAGTGTTGCATCTAAACTTATTGCCTCTAACACTCTGAGGCTCAGCACTTTCCATGGTACTTTTTCTTGTTCTTTTGGACCAATGAAATTTTTTAACATGTGTGATGTTTGACATGTCTGATATTCAACACATGTCGGTGTTGGCATTGACACGTAATTTCATTCAATCTTATTGACTCAAAAAAAATCTATGTTAAGACTGATATTTCTGATTGAAGCTTGTTTGACGTCTGACATGTGTCTAATATCCAACACATGTTAGTGTCTGATGTGTGTAATTTCATTCAATTAATTCAAATTTTTAAATTATTATAAGTGATTACATGTTAGTATCAGAGTCGTGTCATTGATTTTGTGTGTTAGTGTTTCATTGAATTTCTCATGTGTGGGTGTGGGAGATATATAATGACGAAAATGCCAATGTGATTTGAATATAGAAATTTTAACTTAATGTTGAAACATAATTTTTTGCTCACAAATAAAAGAATCCTAAATTTCATATTTTGATGAATTGTTTGATAAATTCAGATGAAGTTAGGATGTGGGTATATGAGGAGACATTACCAAGTGGAGAGAAGCTCACAGATGTCATCAATCAAACCAATGTAAGGACTAGACAATTGGCAATGCATTTCATCTCCATATTCAATATCCAATGTTTTCCAGTAAATAGTCATTTTAATTCGTAAATGTATAAGACATTGTTCCTTTACTCCTTTAATATATCAAAATTACAAAAACCTTAAGTGTGTCTTCTGTTAGTATTTACACACAAAATTAACTAACAGAAGTCACATTTGAAAACAAAGGATACAATTTGGGACCAGGACCAGATTGACTCACATGAGACACATTTGGGGTGTTTCTTTAGTTTTAGTACATTTAGAACTATAGTAACAGGGTTTTATACATTCAACGACCAAAACGGTTGTTTATTCATTTTTTTTTTACTGATCTCACTACTTTTAAGTCTTTAACTAATGATTGTTCATTACGAGTTTTCTATTTTTCCATATCATTTTTAAAATATAATTACAAAGTAAGATGATGCAACAATATAGTAGATTTTTATTGAATGTGAGTGTATATTTGTTGCTTCTGGCAGGAAAATGTAAAATATCTCCCTGGAATTAAGCTTGGCAAAAATGTTGTTGCAGATCCAGACCTTGAAAATGCAGGTAATAAATAAGTGCTTTTTGAAAAGTAAATGTGAATTAGACAATTAAAAAGAATTTACTCTGCATTTATGCAGTGAGGGATGCAAATATGTTGGTGTTTGTGACTCCACACCAATTTATGGAAGGAATATGCAAAAGGATAGCAGGGAAAATAAGGGCAGATGCTGAGGCTATTTCCCTTGTTAAAGGAATGGAAGTCAAAATGGAAGGACCTTGCATGATCTCTACTCTCATTTCTCATGAATTAGGAATCAATTGTTCAGTTTTGATGGGAGCCAACATAGCAAATGAGGTAGTTAGCACAATGAGTTTAATTTTGATACATTGTTTCTGTAAAAAGTTATATACCATCGTTAAATAAACCAATCATCTATGTGTGACTTAATAAGTAGTTAAAATTAAAACAAATATTTTTAATGATTTGAAGATTATGATTGATTGATCAACATTGTAAAAAATTTACAATGACAATGTAAATGAATTAAATTTTAGAAAAAAAAAAAGTTTAATTTTGATACAAGTGTCTATATAAAATGTATGACATGGTTATTAAATCACAATCAATCATATGCGTAACTTTAGAAATAGTTCTAGTTAGTTTTTAATAATATGACGATTTTGATTGATTGACACTGTAAAAATATTTAGTGACATTAAATATTTTATTTACTTTTTCTAATTTTCTTGTGAGATAATTGCATATTTTGGATATCCTGATAATTACTTTTTGAACAGATAGCTGTAGAGAAGTTTAGTGAAGCAACTGTTGGATACAGACAGAACAGAGAAGCTGCAGAGAGATGGGTTCATTTGTTTTATACTCCTTATTTCATTGTGACAGCTGTGAGTGCATCAATCTTGTATGAAAAAACTTATCACAATTTATTATTAAGTTGTCTAGATCCTCTGCAGAGCTGTAGAACTGTTGAATCTAGGTATAGTTGGAATTTGCATCTAGATTCAACGGAACTCTAGCCGCTACAGAAGATTCTAGCTTGGAATTTGGTTAAAGTAATACCTAAGAATTAAAAAACATTGTCATGACATGTGTAATGGTTCAGCTCCAACGACTGCACTATACTCACGAACTTCTCGCCTCCTCTTTTTTCCATGGTAGCAGAAGTGGTGGAATTGCCGTACTTATTTTTCTAGGTACCAATCAGGTTCAACTACCACAAAAGGCAAAAACTCGATAGAAACTTCCCACCCCCTTTGCTCTCATTGTAAATTAACGAGTTTTTGTCTTCTGTGACAGTTGAATCCGGTAGGTACCTAAGGAATAAGTACCGCAATTCCACCTCCCACTACCAATTGAACTAGTTCAACTCTCACAGAAGGCAAATCTCATTAATTTGCAAGGGACTGAGAAGTTCATGAGTATAGTGCTGGTCGCTGGGACCGAGCTGTTACATGGTAGAATTAATCATGTGATCATCAGAAGTTCAAATTTGTAAAACATTGACATATTAATTGTGCTTATGATTTTTGTGTTGTGTATATTTATAAATAGGTTCAAGATGTTGAAGGAGTTGAATTATGTGGAACACTAAAAAATGTTGTGGCCATAGCAGCAGGTTTGTTGTAATGTATTTTCACTTTATTTGTTCTATCTCTTATGTTAAAAAATTTGAATGATTAAAGAATGACACAAAAATGGGACAGGTTTTGTTGATGGCCTGGAGATGGGAAATAATACAAAAGTAAGGTTAAAGGATTTTAGGATATGAAGATTTTTAGGGATAAAAAATATTTATTTATTTATTTATTGTATCTAAGATATCTTTTAATATGTGTAGGCTGCTATCATGAGACTTGGTCTTAGAGAAATGAAGGCATTTTCAAAGTTGTTGTTTCCATCAGTTAAGGATAGTACCTTTTTTGAGAGCTGTGGTGTAGCTGACCTTATCACAACATGTTGTAAGGAAGCTAAATAATTTTATTCCATATTATTCATATTTGGATTCTCTGTAGTATCGACACTTCTTATCAAATGGGTGTATCGATGTCCGACATGTGTCAGTGTCGGACATCAACACTACACCAATACATTGATTGTATTTGAATAATTCATTTTATCAAATTATTATCAGTGTCGACGTGTTAGTATGGTGTCATGTCTGGTGTGTGTGTCCTTGCTTCATAGATAGCCACTGCAACCAACAAATTTGGATTGTTGGATGAAGATCGGACAATTCATAGTTTGACCTAACAAATTGGATTTAAAAACCTATGAAGTATTGACACTAGATACGACCCTGATATAGACACGTTGACACCAATAATAATTTAAAAAAATAGAAGTGTCATGTCGATGTCTTTATCGACACATTTCAGACACTAGACGCACCTTCAATTTAAAGTATCGGTACTACATAGTTTAAAATACTAATTTCAAATATAAACTGTTCAATCTTCATCCAAAAATTTGTAGTGACTACAAGAATTTTTTACAGCAAAAATGTTCACTTTTCAATAATTTGTTGCTTAGTTTAATTAAAATCCATATTATTTATGGCAGTGGGCGGAAGGAACAGGAAAGTTGCTGAGGCTTATGCAAAGAATGGAGGGAAGAGGTTAGTTTTTTGTGTTTCTTTCTCTCTAGTCTATGATTCCAAAGTGAGAAAAGGAAAATAGTTGATTTATTGTATCTGATTTTCTACATTCTCTATAGATCTTTTGATGAGCTTGAAGCTGAGATGCTACAAGGCCAGAAGTTGCAGGTATGTTCATGAATCTATGTCAAACCAAAAACTACAATGTTTAAATTCAGAAAGTAAAACTAGTCATTTTTAATACCAATCACATATACCAATTATATAGGTGTATTTGATTAAATAGCCATTTTGATCACTGAATATGAATATGTGAGACGCTATTGTTATAGTTCCTGAATGAATTGAAATTGCAAATACATCCTCAATATCTCTTTTTATAGTAATTTTAGGAATTAAATTGACCAAAGAAAAACACATTTGATGATTAAACTGATTACCGAAAGACATATTTTAGAATCAAAATGACTAACAAAAGACACATCTTGACCAATTTTTATAATTTTGATACGTTCAAGTACTATTGTGACAGCCTCTCACACAATTAAAAACCAAATTGATTTTTTTCAATTAGACACTGAGAACCAAGTAGTGTCGTATTAATTTTGTGTTCTTGATTTTGATGATGTTCTTATAAATCAAATTTTAATTTTGTTGCAACAAGGGTGTCTCAACTGCAAGGGAAGTATATGAAGTTCTAAGCCATCGTGGCTGGCTAGAGTTATTCCCTCTCTTCTCAACAGTTCATGAGATAAGCAGTGGTCTCCTTCCACCATCAGCCATAGTTGAATATAGTGAGAAGTCACAAAGGTCCTTCTAATTCAAGGGGCTTGGAGATAGTGTTAATTTATTGTTTTCACACTTGGTATATACTCTATTGGAGTAAAAACAATTACAAACAATTACATCGCCAATCAATTATAATTGACACTCATTAAAATATATTTGACTTTTATCAAAACTATATTAAAATCACATTTATGATTGGTTGTAATTGTTTGACAATATAAAAAGTTTTATAGTAACAATGTTTCGAAATTAAATGTGAAAATTTCAAAGAATATAAAAATATTATTGTAGTATGCTTTAGCAAAATATATCAAATGTGGAAAACAAGGAGGTTGTTTGAATAGTTGAGATTCTCTCAAGGCCAATGAAGTTAAATTTTATATGAATTTCTCATCATATAATTAAATTCCACTGCAAACAATACATGCAATAGACTTATAATAAAGAAGTAATTTTGAATATATATAGTGATTGCTTTATTTATTAATTTATTTTCTTTTTTCCATAAGCTAGTAACTTAATTATGTGTTTTAATCACCAAAATGTGGATAAAGAAAATGTTTTAGGATTTAATACTTGAGGGTGAACATCTTTTTCCATTGTTTTTAACTCTCCCTAACTTTTACTCAAATAAACTAGCGAATTTCATTAAAAATCAAATGATCGAGTTATGATTTAGATACACTACATGAGAGTTGAAACAATACATAAAAGTAACCTTTTGTATTCCCGAATGATAGCACCAAATTCAGTTTCATCCATCCACACACTTAGCATAACATCAACCACCAACTTTGAATTTAGCTCAAAAATCAAATGCTCTTGTTAAGTTTCTGCATCCACTCAATAGACATCATAAAATCGTATGATTCTTCCGTAACTGACACCGATACCAGACACAACACTAACACATATAATAATTTGAAATAATAAATTAATTAAATCTAATTAAGGTATTAATATCGAACACCAAGACACGTCTTCGATCAGAAATATCGGAACACAGAACTAATGATTCTACAGCTTGTTGCACAGTGCAATGACTATAGAATGACTGTCATGACATCATGTAATAATAGTTACAAGAATATAAGACTAATTTGATAAACAATGGACATTATTCATCATATACTTGGTGAATAGATTACAAAAAATTGTATATAAAACCTTGCTTTCTGTTCCTTGTTCCAGTAAATCTTTCACACTCTCACTTACCACACTTTGAGATTCATACATTGTTTCAAAAACTAAACCACTAGTCGAAATAACCGATCAAAAATCAGATCAACCAGTCAAAAATACCACACCATTAGGCTTCAGTAACAGAACAATGCAGAGAACCAGCATTAACAAATGATTATTAACTAGTTAGCTATAGAAACAGATGATAGATGATGACAGAAAGCAAAATCATATGACAAAAAGAACATAGAGATCAACAAATACTAGTCTTTTGTATATAAGCATGTTGCATACTTGCATCAGACACATTTACCTGCACTTTACCCCAAATATAAAGGTTTGCAGCATAACAGCATTTGCGATTTAAAATCATGAACATGACAAGAACAAGGTTTGAAGAATGCACAAACATGTCAAATTAAAAGTTTTTTTTATTGAGTCCATTTATTGAATTTTTTTCAAGTTTAATCAAATTAGAGTGAAACAGGAATGCAGTGTTCATTAAGCTGCCAATACATTTTACTTTAGTTTCTTTAGATTTTTTAGAAACAAGTAAATTATTGCTTAGTACTGTGGATTTCATAATAGTATGAACTGCTTAGCAAACTTTAATACATTATTTGATGGATTCTTCTGAACTCAAAAGCTAGGATACCAACTTTCAATGAAAATTAAAGGTTACAAAATATTAATGTAATTTTTTCAGATCAATAACAACAACATAGTTTAGATGATTTCCATATCCAATTGCTTTTTCTCCTTGTACCAGTGTTATTAAATAATAGCTATAGTGGCGCTAAAGCATAGCAAAGCGACATTTGAATAAATCGCTATTTTTCCACACTACGCTATTTAGTAGAAAATTTTATCAAATAGAAGTTATAGTTGAGCTATAGCACTTGTGTAGCGGAATTTGAACACCGTTATTTTTCACGATCTGCAATTGACAACACGGCCTTATATTAGTAGTATTATGTAACTCCACCCACGTTTCATAGTTCTGCACTATTGCAAAATTATTAACTAAAACAAAGATTTCCTCTTCCTTGACATAAGTTTCTATACCACCAAGTCATAAATAAAAATTGAAACTTCATATACAATAACCAATCACAAATAATAGGTTCTTCTAATGTGTTTGCATATACAAATCAAACTTGAAACTTCAGGTTTCTAATCACACAGCACAAACAAACTCACTCTCCCCAACTGTAGTCTGCAAGGGATACAGTCATAGAATCACATTCATGTCATGGCATTTGCAAAATTCCAGCCAAAAACAAATAAATAAGTGTTTGTTTGGATTCTCTTATTGGAACTGATTTACCGCCATCATCACTTGTGTATGAGATAGCTTATAGAAACAGGTTATAATATGTTCATAAGTTGTTTTTAACTTATATCAATAAGCTATCCAGCATAGCTAACAAAAACAACTTTTAGCTCCTATGTAAACAATTTGACTTTGTATAATATTTTGTTATAGAAATAGCTTATGTTATAAGTTGTTAATTAAGTTGATTATCCAAGCAGGCCCTAAATCCCATCCATCAAAGACACTACTTCCCCAATTTTCCGTTCGTCATCATCAAAACTAATAACCATCAAATCAAGTAAACTACAATAACAACAATGTAATTAACCTATCATGGTTCATAACCACAAAATTCAACAATGAATAATCCCAAATTACATCCATCAATCAATCATCACAACCAAAAATTCCAACTAAATTTCATGTTTCAAATTAATTAACCACCCACAAAATTCAAAACATCATTCCACTTCTCCCAATTTTTTTCCTCCACTAAAAATTAACATCACAAATTTCATTTTATCATCACATCAAAACAAAATCATCAACTTAATGAAAAATTGAACCTTGTGACCTCACCTAAGTTTGTCTCCTCATACGCTTCCTAAGTTTCTGATACTTATGTTTATTCATCTTCCTCTTCCTCTTCTTCTTAGTGCTATCAGCCCAAAGGGTTTTAGAATCTTCAATTTTTAGCTCATTGGAGAGAAACCCATTTTCAAAAACGGGTTTTGAAGCAAACCCAAAAGGGAAAGTAGGGAAAATGAAGGTGGAAGTTGAGGAACCAATGAATTGATGAGTTAAAATTGGGTTTTTTGAAAAGGGTTGTTGTTGTTGATTAAGGGGAATGATGATGGGGTTTTGTGATTGAAGTGAAGGGTGAAAAGGAGGGATGAATTTAGGGAGGAGGGGTTTTTTCAGAAGTTTTTGGAAGGATGAAGCCATTGAAGAATGGAAGAAGTGCGGCGTCAAAGAAAGAGTTTGGGTTGTGTTTGTGTTATCAACAACCCCAAACGTATAAGCAGAAGAAACGTGTTATTTATTATTATCTTTTTTTTATAGTAAATTGACATTTTAATTATGAAGTGTAGTATGTTAAATTTGTAAAAATATTTTTCTAGTTTATTTTTTAAAAATTGTGTTCATTTTATTTTTTTTTTTAGAAAAGAGATGGTAAATTTTATAATAATTAACTCAGATGTCTAATTTAACAATATTTAGGATTAAAAGACAAAATTGTGTTTATTTTAAATAATACAAACTTAGTTTTTGCACTGTAATTTTAAAAAAGTTATATTTATTTTAATGCAGAACAAGAATATTTAAATTGGTATGTAAGTTGTTTTTTACGAAAAAGACTAAAATTAGATGTGAAAAAAGTTTCTAAGGATTAAAAAATTGTGATTTTTTTATAGAAATTAAAAAAAGAATTTAGAAATTGTGTATAGACTACAAAAATATTTCGTCTTTATACTAGTGTATATTGATGACATTATTGACACTGGAATTCACTTTCTCACCTCAAAGAACTTATTTTCAAATTCAATGCACAATTTGCATTAAAACAAATAGGAAAACTTGATTATTTATTTGGAATTGAAGTGAGTCATATGTCCAACGGACATCTATTTCTCTTTCATGTCAAATGCATCATAGATCTTCTCAAAATGCCTAAACCTATGGTCTCTAACCTAAAGCTCTCCAGGTTTGGTCTTGATTATCTAAAAGAACTCACATATTGCATATCTACTGTGGGTGCTCTACAATATGCCATTATCACTAGGCTTGAGTTTGCAGTTAACAAAGCTTGTCAATTTCTTTCTCAACCTTCAGAGTCACATTGGACTACACTAAAAAGGATTTCTATTATTTGAGATGCAACTTACATCATGGACTTCAAGTAGTCATCTTTGAATGAAATTTTTTATGCTTTTTATTTTAATAAAAAATACTTACATAATTTACAATATGAGTAGTTGGTGTAAATGAATTAATCCCAGACAAAGGGTTATAAAAAGAGAAAAAAACAAAAAATTTAAATAAAAACAAAAACTTCTAAACGATATGAATGCATCCAAACGAAGCCATCAAAGCACTCTTAAACGCTCCCCGACGCCGTAACGGTCGAACCAATTCCCAACAACTCTCACCACCGCCGTCCTCCGCCGGAAATTTCGGCAGCGCCATCGGTTCCCTCCGTTCCTGCCTCATCTTAATATCGCTCAGTTCCATTTGTAACGGAAACTTCGCCGTCCCAAACATACCATTATAACTCTTCCTCTCACTGCGACACCTCCGGTACCGGTTTTCCACGCCGGAGGAAGACCGGTTTCCGGCAACGAACGCGGTGTCTCTTTTCGTTTGCGGTGCTGGACCGGGTTCGGTTTTGCGTGTTATGACTTTTCCGCAAAAAACGACGTCGTTTGGTAGTTCACCAAAAGTACCAGCGGGAAATTCAAAGTCAGTTTGGGTTGAACCCGGTTGAGATTGTTCAAGTGATTTTTGGTTGCGTTTCATTGTTTGTTGATCCCAAAAAAATGAAGGAGTTCTGAATGGTGTTGGAAGTGAAAAACAAAAAACTCAAGTTAGATACATATTTATATAGTTTTTCTTATAATATAATAGTATATTATATTGTTAGTTATTTGTTTTTTAGGAAATTTTATATTGTTAGTTGATCAATTGAAAAAAAAAATTGACTCGATTTGATTAATTAAAATGAAGGAAGAAATATGGGTCATGCCGTGTTCAGCAAACAAAAACATGGCTCGTGCCGTCATGTAACGACTACAGAAATAATGATATACATGTGAGTTTTCTTTCTAGAATTAGAACTAGAAGAAAGAGAGATTATTCGGAGTAAATAATTGGTAATTTTATTCATAAATAAATTAAAGGTGGCTCTACAGTCTTAGATGTATTGGAAAAAAAATATACTATTTTTGTAAGTATTGTTTAAAAAATATGTTGTTTGAATTTATAGTATTTTGTATATATTTAATTTAGTGTAGCTGTGTAGGTAGGTTCCGCGATTAATTTTTTTGACATAAATACAAATGTCTAATAAAAAACATATAGTGCCAAACTAATCAATGAAAATGGTTATTTACTTAAGGATTAATTGTTGAAAAATTTGTGGGGTTTGACTAATGGCTTTGTTTCTAGGATTTTTTTTAAGGGATTCTAGATAGTAATATCCTTCTTTAGTTGAGTTCTAGATGATTGCATTTCAATTTCCCTTATTTGCGGCTAATTTCTTTAACAATTGTGGAGTTCGTGAGTATTTCTTTTAACTTTTAATTAGAAAATGAACAATTACTTCTTTCGTCTCTATTTTTTTGTTATTTTAGAAAATCACAGTATAATTAGCCATGTTTTTCCTTTTTTATTTATTTATTAAAACCATGTTTTTCCTTTGATATCACAATGTAAAAATAAAAAGTTTACATTAAATTAAATTTCATTTTTTTAATGAAATTGTATGTGATGTATGAGTTTTGTTTACCATTTTGTAGATTTTATTTTTACTAAATGAATTAAGGGAAAATTAATCTATAAATGTTTAAATTTATTTTTTTTTAATATGTACATTCAAACTTTAAAAGGTTAAAATGTTTGATATGAAAGGACTAACTTCACGTTTTGGATTCTCCAAGTTTATGGTTATTAGTTTTTTGAATTTTAATCTAAAACATCTTTGTTAAAGTTCTTTTGATGTCTTTTAATTTATTAATTGATCTAACTGATAACTTGTAATTCAAGTAACGCATTAGATGTATGTGATAACTTACTAACTAACTAATCACTCGATTAGATAGTTAGTTAGTTAAAGGGCAATTAGAATGAATAGGAATAACTCATGTATAAATAGCATATTCAATTCATATGCTTCTGTTTCTTGCACTTGAAGTAACAACTTTAAAGCTAACAATTGGTATCCAGAGCCTTAGAAATTGATCCAAATATGCGTAAAAACTACGAGTGGAGTGTAAGGATTAAAAACACGAGTGAAGTCAGGCTGAGTTCAAGTCCAAACAATGGAAATTTTCCAGCCCATATGTCACACTTTGATGGAACAAATTTAGATAGATGGAGAGGGTAAATTCAAGCATTGTTTGGATTTCAAGAAGTGTTAGAAATCATAGAAAATAGTTTTGAGGATCTAAGAGCTAATCCAACAGAGGAGTAGAGATCAAGTTTTAAAGAAAACAAGAAGAAAGATTGCAAAGCTACATTCATTCTTCATCAATGCCTTGATACATCCAACTTTGACAAGATATCTGATGCAAGAAGTGCAAAAGAAGCATGGAACATTCTTGATAAGTGTTAATCAGGAGGAACCAAGGTAAATAAGGTGGAGTTGCAGAACTTACTAAGAAAATTCGAACTGCTGCAAATGGAAGAACAAGAAAAGGTATCATATTTGATTTCAAGATTAATAACAACCACAAATCAGATGGTTGGCTGTGGTGAGAAGCTGACTGAACAGAAATTGTGTGAAAAGATTTTGAGATCCTTGCATCCCAGGTTTGATTACATTGTGTGTGCCATTGAAGAATCAAAAGACATTTCAACATTGAGTCTTGAAAAACTGCAGGGAACATTAGAAGCAAGAGAATTGAGAATGAATGAAAGGAATGGAGTGAAGTATGGGGATCAAGCACTGGTAGCACAAGTTCTAAGAAAGGAGATTAGAAAAAGAAATGGAAGAAGAATAAATTCAAGAAGTCTGACGATAGGTCTGAGTCTTCATCAAAGGGAGGAAGTGCAAGTGGCAAATTCAAAGGCAAATCAAAGAATTTTGACAAGAAGAAGGTACAATGCTTTAATTGTGAGAAGTTTGGACACTTTGCTGATGAATGTTGGGCTGGAAAAGGAAAACAGAAGAAGAAGTATGAGGATAAGGCCTGTGCTGCACAAGAGGATGATTCAAACTCAGACACAGTCTTGTTGATGGCTACCACGAATGAAGAACCTTCTCAATCCCAATTCTGGTTCCTTTATACTAGATGTTCCAATCACATGACAAGTCACAAGGAATGCCTAGTGGATATTGATACATCAAGAAGAAGCAAGATCAAGCTTGTTGACGACAGAACCTTAGAAGCTGAAGGTGCTGGCAACATGGTGATCAAAAGAAGAAATGGCAAGACAGTGGTAATTGAGAATGTGTTGTATGTGTCAGGGATGAAAATCAACTTACTAAGCATAGGCCAACTGATTCAGAAAGGATTCCAGGTGATTATGAAGAACGATGCAGTAGAAATGTATGATGGGCAAAATAATATGATACTGAAGGTTCCTCTCTCAAAGAATAGAACCTTTGTCATTAACATACAAGCTGCAGACATCCAATGTTTGAAGGCATTGAGCTCAGTTGACGAAAACTGGTTGTGGCATTCAAGATTTGGCCATATGAATTTCAGGAACTTGCAGCAACTAGGAATAAAGAAGATGATCAATGGCATTCCTATGATTGATGTTTCTGAGTAGGTGTGTGAACTGTGTATGGCAGGAAAACAATCAAGGAACTCTTTCAAGTCACAAGTGCAAGCAAAAACAAAGAATTGTCTTAAAGTTGTTCATAGTGACATATGTGGACCATTTGAGGTGCCATCACTAGGAGGTAATAAGTACTTCATAACTTTTGTTGATGAATTTAGAAAAATGTTGTGGATTTATTTGATAAAGACCAAAGATGAAGCATTTGAAACATTCAAGAATTTCAAAGTGAAAGTTGAAAATCAAAGTGGAAAAACTGTCAAAGTGCTAAGGACAAATGAAAGTGGTGAGTATACATCACATGAGTTTGAGGAATTTTGTGTTAAAATGGAATTGAACATGAAGTGATTGCCCTCTACAAACCTAAACATAATGGACTGACTGAAAGAAGAAACATAACTATCCTAGACATGACTAGAAGTATGTTAAAGGGAAAAGAATTGCCACACAAGTTCTGGGAAAAGATTGCATCAATAGTTGCCTACATGTTGAATAAATGTCCAACAAAGAAGCTGCCAAAGGAGATCTGGAGTTGTAAGAAGCCAATAGTATGGCACTTGAGAACATTTGGTGCTCTATGTTTCAAGCATGTGCCAGACCAGAAGTGAAGGAAATTGCAGGACAAAAGTGAAGCCATGATACTAGTTGGGTACCATCCAACAGTGGAGATCATGTTCACTTTGCTTTATTTGAAAATATAGAACCTTTAAATGTTGAAGAAGTTATGAAGAGTGGACCCTAGAAGGAAGCAATGATAGAAGAAATCAAGGCAATTGAGAAGAATCAAACTTGGTACTTGACTGACTTACCCCCAAAACAGAAGCAGATAGAAGTGAAATGGGTCTACAAACTCAAGCTGAATCTAGACGGTACAATTGATAAATACAAAGCAAGATTGGTTGCCAAAGGATTCCTACAAAAGGCATGCATAGACTATTCTGAAGTGTTTTCTCCAGTGGCCAGAATTGAGACCATCAGACAAGTAATAGCATTGGCTTGTGCTAGAGGCTGGCTGATGTGCCAGCTTGATGTCAAATCTGCATTTTTGAATGGATTGCTTGAAGAAGAAGTGTATGTCTCTCAACTACCAGGGTTTGTGATTAAGGGAAATAAGGATAAAGTGCTCAGGTTGAGAAAAGCTCTCTATGGCTTGAAGCAAGTCCCAAGAGCTTGGAACAAAAGAATTGAGTCATTCGTAATCAGAATTGGCTTCATCAAGTGCACAGTAGAATATGGAGTTTATATGAAGCATTACATACTAAATGGAGGACCAACAGTGCTCTAATTGTGCATGTATGTGGATGACATGCTGGTAACTGGCAGCAGTAAGAGAGAAATTGAAAAATTCAAGGAAATCATGAAAAATGAATTTGAAATGTCAGATCTGGGCAAGCTGACTTATTTTATGGGAATGGAATTCATTGAGACAGAAGCAGGTTTAGTGATGCATCATAGGATGTATGTTGGAGAAATATTGAGAAGATTTGAGATGGTTGGCTGCAACCCTACTGCCACTCCCATCGAGACCAATGCAAAGCAAGGAAAAGAAGTTGAAGAGCAGCTGGCTGACACTACTCTATTCAAGCAGGTTGTTGGTTCCCTAAGGTACTTGTGCAACACAAGACCTGACCTTTGCTATAGTGTGGATGTCATTTGAAGATTCATGGAGAATCCCAAGCACCTCACTGGATTGCAGTCAAAAGAATCATGAGATACATTCAAGGCACATTGGAACATGGAATTCTATTTGCAACAAAATTAAAGCAATGAGATGGAGACTTAGTAGGCTATTCAGATTCAGATTGGTGTGGAGATAAGAATGATAGAAGAAGCACATCTAGCTATGTATTCAAATTCGCGAAATCTTCAATAGCATGGAGCTCAAAGAAGCAGCTAATCATAGCATTGTCATCATGCGAAGCTGAATATATTGCTGGCAGTTATGCAGCCTGCCAAGCATTGTGGCTGGAAACTTTGATGGAAGAATTAAAGGTTGATGTATGCAGACTAGTGCCATTAATAATTGACAACATCTCAACCATTAATCTAGCAAAGAATCTTGTATCTTATGGAAGAAGCAAGCACTTTGAAACAAGGTTTCATTTCTTAAGAGATCAAGTTGGAAGATGCAAGCTAAAACTCATATATTGTCAAACTGAAATGCAAGTGGATGACATTATGACCAAGGCATTGAGGACAAACATATATGAGGAGTTAAGACAAATACTAGGTGTAGTATCACTTAGATACTTAAATTAAGGAAAAGTGTTAGATAACTTGTAATTCAAGTAAGGCATTAGTTGTATGTGATAACTAACTAACTAATTACTCAATTAGTTAGTTAGTTAGTTGGTTAGTTAGTTAGTTAGATGGCAGTTAAAATGAATAGGGATAACTCGTGTATAAATAGCATATTCAATTTATTCAATAAACAAACCCTACAATTCATATGCTTCTGTTTCTTGCACTTGAAATAATAACTTTAAAGCTAACACTAACTACAAGGAAATAATGAAGACTTTATCTTATTCTTCAAGCAAGTTTTATTTGAGAGTTAGGAGGGAAAAAAGAGACGACTTTGGAAGAAAGGAAAATGAAAGGGAAATAATCTTACACCTTACGTGGAAGTTTATTTTTTTATCCATAAAATAAAAACTCTCTTATTTGAACTTTTTATTTTAAAAAAATACTGAAAGAAAATTTTGAAATATTTTGTCAAATTCTCCAAATCATTTTTCAATTGTATAATCCTCTCAAAACAAAAACAAAAAAAATCAAACATTAAACATTTTAAAAAGTTTTATCATAATCAAAGTGATAAATTTCTCACTCTTTCATTTCCCTCCCTCCAAAATCCTTCCTTCATTTTTCCTCCTAAATGTCAAACAGAATTTTTAAAGAGTTCATAGTTAATGGAGTGTTCCACATGACATACAATAGTATTGTTCTTGTACAATCAAACGGTAAATGATTCTTAGCAATGTTTAGGAATACAAAATAATTTTGTGAAAGAAAAAGTAGCAACAAATAATGTGATCCTCTTAAACAAATGAAGGTGAAACCACTTTAATTTTTAAGGGTTGCATTAGTAAATTACTTAATTAGTGGATTACTTGAAAGATAATGTTGTGAGTCTCACGTTTAATAATTGTGTTTTCAGATTAAATTTTCTATAAAATTTGTTTCTTAAAAACACTATTTGATCTTATATCACCTTTACTTTAATGTGATGATAAAAAAAATATCACAACTAATGTAGTAAATTATGGTACATTGAAACATATTTAACCAATCCAAGAAGATTGCACCTATGCTCTTAATGGAGTTCTTTTAGCAATGCATTAATGGAGTTGAAATAAGAAATAATAACAACATGTGATGAGCTATAATTTGGAATCCAACCAATTACATCCAAAAAACTAGGGGTGAACATGGGCGCGGGTTGACCCGTCAACCCGATCACCCAACCCAACCCAACCCGATTTTTACCCGTACCCGATCACTTTCGGGTCCGTCCCAACTCAACCCGTTGAAACCCGTTTATATCTGGGTCGGGTAATGGGTTTAACAATTTGAACCCGTCGACCCGTTGACTCGACCCGATAACTAGTTATATTTTTTAAAAAAAAATTGTTTGGCTAGTTCAATAGGGTTTCATTACTCTTTTTTTTATTTAGACTTTCAGCTGCCTTTATCCACTTTTTGCCTATACCTTCTTCAATACTTTTTGAAGTCGCGCTGCTGTCCACCTTCTTCTTTTGTTCTACAAGTGCTCATAACTGATTTTATATGAATTAGTTATAATAAGATATTATTAACTAGTGATTTTTATATGAATGTTGATGCAAGAGCTTACGATGAATTTAGTTTAAATTTTTTATATTTAAATCTATTAAATACTTTTTTTTAGTATTTTATTTGAAAATAGTAACTATAAACAAATGAATGGTACTTAATAAACTAAAATAGTTGGTGGATTATGTGTAACGAGTAGCTAATCTTTGTTGGTACATAGGTTGGGCACGGCCACCCCATAATTTTAACTAATCTTTTAAAAATACTTCTTATTTTATTTATAATACAATAATTTGTTAAATAAAAATTAATATAGATTAAATCAGTCTAATATGTGAAAATAACATACTATATGTGCATTTTTATTTGTTACATGAATTAATCTAACCAAATGACATGAAAATTGATATGTGTAGATCTCATAGGATTGATATGTGTACATGGACTAAAACTTATTTTATCAATTTTTTAATTATTAAAATTTCACTTTTTTTATTAGGCCCAATTTTTATTGATTTACTGTTGTTAAATTTATTTATGTATTTGAAAATTGTTGGATTTATTTTTTTGTGTGAGAGGTTGATGAGTTTTTTAAAGAATTGCATAATTTGTTTGAAATTTTATAGTTTTGAGACATTCGAGTATTAAATATATTTTCATTCAATATGTTTTCTTGTAAAATAAAGAAAATAGGTTATTATTTATGAATGACCCGCCAACCCAACCCAACCCGTTCTTGATCGGGTCGGGTCGGTTCGGGTTAAATAAAAAATTACGGGTTTAGAACTTAACCCAACCCAAAGATAATCGATCGGGTCGGGTCTTGGGTTTTGTCGAAACCCGCCCAACCCAACCCACGTACACCCCTACAAAAAACACTGGTTCAGTCATGTAAACAAGAAATTAGAAAACCATGTGAATTTTTAAAAAATAACTAATTTTATTATAATATAATTCACCGTGTATAAATTATAATATACTAATTTAAATTTATTATAAGATAAAATTTTGTCTCCGAAATATTGATAGTATTTTTTTTAATAAAAAAATAATTTTTTAATAGCGTTAAAATAAAAATAAGAACAATTATAATATACAATTTTAGATAAAAATTGTGTATGAAAAATTGGTATAAAAAAAAATATGTTGAATATTAAGAGAATTATTGTTACATAAATAAATACAATAAAATTTATATAATTAATAAAAACAACTATGATATATCAAAATTATTCATATAATATTTAAATAATCATTTTCTTCACTAGACACATGAATTCACGGATCTCTTACTATTTCTTAAAGAATATATTTTACTATTTGTAAACGAATAATTCATCAAATTAATCCGTAACTATGTAAACTACTCTCAAATATATCATTAGAATTATAAATATTTCTAAAAAAATTATATTAAACTATCAAATTAATTCTTAAAGTCATTTATGTTTACTCGTTTGTTAATAGAGAAAAGGAATAAAAAATAATTAAGCCAAATAAATGCTTCGTTTTTTTGAGTCAATAGCCATAGAAATGCATCTAAAGGAAGACTTCAAACTCCTCAAAAGCGATCCACGACGCCGCAACGGCCTTACCAATTCCCAACAACTCTCTCTCACACCACCCTCCTCCGGTAACTTCTGCGGCGCCATTGCCTCCCTCTTCTCCTGCCTCATCTTAATATCACTCAGATCCATTTGTAACGGAAACTTCACCGTCCCAAACATGCCGGTGTAACTCTTGTTGTTACTACTGCTCCTCCGCCACCGCTTTTCCCTCCCGGACGGCGACCGGAGTCCGGCAACAAAGACATTCTTCCGGTCGGAACTGTTTTCTTCTTCCGTTTTAGTTAGTTGCAGTGCTGAACCGGGTTCAGTTTTGCGAGTAATTACTTTTCCGCAGAAAACGACGTCGTTTGATGGTACACTAATAGCACCAGTGTTAAATTCGAATTCGGTTCGGGTCATAACTGAATTGGAAACGGAAACGGATCCGGGTTGAATTAATTTCTGGTAGCGATTCATTGTTTATTTATGGAACAAAAGTGAAAGAGTTTTTGTTTTTTGTTTGTGAAAAATACATAAGTGAAAGAGTTGTGAATGTTGTTTGAAGTGAGACACCCACATATTTATAATATAGTATACTAGTAGTGGAGGTTTTTTTTTTTAATGAAAATTTTATAAAATATATTTTTTTATGAATTTTATAATACATAGTTGAAATTTCTTTCAACGAAGAAATGTGTGTGTAATGATGTAACGTTGTTGATACGAGATTTTTAATTTCTAGAACTTAGAGAAAAAGATTATTATTGACTAGGTCATTGGGGATGATTTTGTTTCTAGGATGTTTCCATCAGTAGCACTAGCATGGATCTGAGACAATATTTTAGTTTTAGTTCTAGATAGATAGTACATAGTAGTAATGTGAAGAGTTGAAATTTAATGTAGTTGTCAATTTCTAGATGTTATCAAGTTATTAATTTCTTCATACTATTACTAGGTGTAGAACCAACTCCTTAAGGACTTTTGGAGCCTAGGTTAAATTTCTTTAAACTTTGAACTGCAAATTTTAATTGTAAAAAATAAATACATTCATTAATTATGAACACTAATTCTTCGAGTGGGATAAAATATATGGATGACAAAACTTTTCAACAATGTTACCTTTTTAATATTATTGTTGGATTCTTTAGTCATCTTGCGTAATTAAGACAATAGCAGGATATATAAGTAATTAATATATATATATATATATATATATAAATTTGTGTATGTATGTAATGTAAGTCTATATATGTGTTTAGGAATGTGTTTAGAAAGTTGATTTAAGAGGGAAAAAGAATATTTTATTTTTATTTTAAAGTTAATACATTTATATTCTCTATAAAATTTGGAGTTTTTAAATTTAGTCCATGTCAAATTTTTATATTTTTGTTCTTCTAAAAAGTGCTTATAGGATTTCATTAATAATAATATCATGAATACAATTTGAAATATCAATAAAAATATGAGAATTAGTTATATATGTGGTTACCTTTGATAGCGCATAAAGCGTTTCATTTGTTTGTGTTGTAACTAAAAATCACTAGAAGGGGGTTGAATAGGGATTTTGGCGTTTAAAAATATTTTAACGAGTTTTTGAATTTCTGTCCTCTCTGAGTGGATGTGAACTGGAGGATGGAAATTCAAACTTTTAATCAAGAACAGAATAAATGCAAGAAGAGTATAAAGAGATAGACACACAACTTTTATACTGGTTCACCCAAAGATGGCTACGTCCAGTCCTCACACTCTTGTGAGATTTCACTAAAGATCAATCAGATCAACCTCTCACCGAGGATGATTACACTTTGTGTATTCTCAAGCTTCACCAAGCTTACAATCAAGTTTCAAATATTTTCAAGTACAACTTACTTGAAAATTACAGAGTGATATGAGTATGATTTCTTTCTCTTTATTTAAACACTTTCTAAAAAGATATTTCAAAGATCTAGTGTATGATTGTAGAAAGTATAAAGAGAGGATGGAAGTTGCTCTTGATAGCTTTAAGAAATTTGCTCTTTTTATGCAATGATGTTCTATTTTGAACTGAAGAGATCATTTCCATTTATAGAGTTTATGAACCTCTATCCATGAGCAAAAGGATTTTGATGACCGTTGGAGTCTTGAGCAATTGTCCAAGGTTCTTGGTCTAATTTACAATAATGACATTCAGCTGTCCTTGCTAATATGAGCTCAGGAGGATGGGTTTGAGGATCAACCTCATACTGAAGTTCTATCCTCCCTTGAGATACGGACCTTGAGATTATTTTATCCCTTTTGCTTTTCCAATGCTGTCTAGGTGCAGTCTTTTCAAGATAGGTGTCAGCTTTCTCATTTTTACTGCTCCCAAGGTAAGAGGATGAATATTGATATGCTTATCATCCTCTTATCATTAACCTTAGTCTTGTATCCTCCTTTTCTTGAACTATTTCTCTCATAATTGTTTGTCCTCAATATTATGTTCTTATTACTTTGACTTGGATCCATTGATTCTGAGATACCATATATTTTCTTCTAACAAGGTTCGTCCTCATTGATGATTCGTCCTCTTGCATGTCTGTCCTCCAGTTCATCCTCTTGTTCAAAAAACATGTTGGATTACATCAAATTCTTCTTCTTTTTATTGAGATGATGCCTAACCTGTTTCTTAATTTGAATACACTCAAGAGCACATATTAGTCATTAAACACAATCATAATCACTAATTAATTTTGTTATCATTAAAACTATTTGAGAGAGATTTTGTCTCAACAGTTTGTCTCCTAACAAATTCAATTTTGGAGTTTCTAAAATAAGAATGGAAAATAGTTTGATAGCCAAAAATAATACCACCTAATTTGGTCTTGTTTTCCTTAATAGAATAAAAGCTATCAACAACACCCTTCGAATCTAATTCAAAATCTATTGATGCAAGTTGAAGATCATGGACCCACTATAAAACACTTAATAGTCCGAGTACTTCTCCTTCAATGACTAAGATGGGTGTGAACCATTATGTTTTAACTAAAACAAAATTTTTTCCATCATCTCTAATACAAATACTAATGTCAACATGATTAGATATATTAGAGAAAGAAATATCTACAATACATTTATACCTTCCATTATTGGGTTTAAGCCAAATTGTGGGAGAGTTAACTACACTATCAAACATTCGTCTTTATTGTAGATTTTGTGCCAACTGCCACTCCTCGAGTAGTCGCATATCACAGTTGATGACTTGCATTGGATTCTCACTAATGTTGTGTCATATGTGATTGTTCCGTTGTTGCCACATACTCCAAAGAATAATTGCCATCGATACCACTTGTGTACAATCAAGCCTCAACAAAAGAGCAAAAATCACAGTTGCGGCTAGGTTTGCTCCAACAATGGCTGCTTGCACAATATCTTTAAACCTGCATTGTTGCCAACAATTCCTATCATTCCTGCACAAAAAGAAAACATGCAAACTATCTTTGATGCCATAATCAAACAAAACACAGTGATAAGGACAATTAACACCCTTATCGTGTAGTCTCGATTGCGTAGGAAGGCAATTTCGACAAATTATCCACAAAAGATTTTTAACCTTTGGTGGTACCTTTAACTTCCAGATTAGATTCCAATTTTCTTCCATTTTGAAATTTGAAGTATCAATAAAATCATTTAGACAAAACCTGTAAGCATTTCGGATAGTATACATGCCACTAGAATCGACTTTTCAGACTCTAGTATGCTCTATCACTAAGTCAAAAAAAGGTGTTTTAAGAATATTTTAAGCGGTGCTAGGATCAAAAATTGTTGTAATTAGAGATATATTCCATTCTTTATGCCAATGCATAATCAAACTATCAACACAAGCATTTGCATGTTGATCATGCACCCCCTAGTGGTTTAACAAGGCTAGACCATCACTTAGCCAATTATTATTCCACAAAGGAATACTATATCTATTTCCAACACTCCATCGATATTCCGCCTGCAAAAGCGGTTTAGCACTCCAAACATCGTTTGGATTGTGACCAAGGATAGAAGACAAAAAATTTCAGGGGAAAATATTTATCTTTGAAAAGATGAGTGACAAGGTTGCCCGGGTTAGATAACAATTGTCAACCTTGTTTACCAGTCATGGGTAGATTGAAAGCAATAATGCTTTTAAAACTCATACCTATGTTATGTTCATGCAGTGCGAGCTTGTCCCACTTTATCCGATTGATGCCTCTATCATATCCTCAATTTTTGCCCCACCAAAATGAATTCATCATTTTTTCAATCTCATCCCCTAAAGCAAGGGTAGTAGGAACATGTTCATTACATAAGACACAATTGTTGAGGCAAAATCCTAAATCAAATGTTTTGAAAATAAACAAACAAGTTAATTAAACTCTAATCACGATTCTGACTGTGTTGATGTTTAACTTGTGTTCTTGAGTGTTTTATTCAAAGATAGGTGATCAAATACATTCATACAACAATCAACAATCACACCATGATCTAAATCAAAGAACCATTGTGTCTTAATTGAGCTGAAAAATAATTACAAGATCATTCTAATTTAGCAAATTTATTATGGGTAATCAAGATCATTTTGGTTTATAAAAGTATCATTCAGGTTTTTCAATATCATTCTAGTTAGTTCGTTTTAAGGACAGAAGTAGAATGAATCATTCTCCATAATATGGATCTTGAGATAAAAGAATATCAAGACTACTCAAAACTATATTCAAGCCCAAAAGTCTAGCTAAAGGTCCAAAGAAGCAAAAACGTCATCAAGATCAATGACCAGGTCAATCTCTAGATTGATGAGCTATGAACAAATGCAACTATGACAGCAAGGATGAAAGGACATTGTTGTTGCACCTTTTCTAGAAAGCTCAGCATGCCTCTGAGACAAAGAACTGACACCAGACAACTGTTATATCCTTCAACCACGTTTTTCCATTCAACACAAAACCAAGATCGTTCTGGTTACAAAGAAGAATATTCTAGATTAAATAACGCACATGTCTATTAAAGATCACTCGAACAAATGTTTGTCTTCAGGTTGAGTAATGGCTATAATTAGTCATTTCTAACATTCTCCATGCCTATAAAAGAACTTCAAGGTGAAAGCAATAGCAAGAGTTTTCAGTGCAATCATTTCATCACTAAAACAATCATACTTCAGCAAACAAAACTCTTCAAGCAAAAACTCTAGCTCTCTTTTACTATATTCAATGATCTCTTTATTGAGTTATTGCTGATAATCAATCTTAAACAAGTGGTGAGGAGATTTTGATCCTACAAACTTCTATCATAATTTCATTTGAAACTCAAGTCTATTTCTTAAGATAGTTTGAGTATATTGTAAAAATCATTTTAGTGATTAAAATATACCTTGTAAAATCCTTTATGGACTATAAGGTAACTATAGAAATCCTTTCAAGATTGAAAGGTGATTGTTGTAACTGATCAAGAGATATCAAGAAAAATTGTGTGAAAACAAAAACGTTCTTTGTGAAGCACATCAGTGGAAAAACTCACAAATTGTAAGGAATGGACGTAGCTCACATTGGGTGAACCAGGATACATCATTATGTGATTTTCTTATCCCTATTATTTATTATTTCTTACTCATTATCACTAATCACGTAAAAATACTATGTTTCATTTGTTTTTAACTAACCAAGAACATTTTGAATTTTTATGTGTAACCAAGATTGATCTTGATTTGATTTAAAAAATAAAAGCAAGTATTAACATTTCGAAAAGGGATTACAGTTCAAACTCCCCTTCTTGTGATTGACATTGCTACTTCATAAATTGCTTGGAGAACGGATTTAATTAGGACTTCTCGACCCGTCTTGGAGAGATTTATACTACTCCATGAGTTGGTCTTCCGCTAAACTCTATCCTTAATAAATATGACAGTATTTTTTTTTACTTCTACCAATTACTGAAGGTAGTCCCAAATATTTTCGAGTCCTTAATACCGAGCTCACACCTAGAAAGTCTATAATCATATATTTCAAGTCTTCATTTACATTTCTGCTACAAAACACCTCAGATTTTTTTTCAAATTTATAACTTGACCTGATGCGGATTCATAAACACACAAAATATTTTTATAGTCTCTACTTCTCTAATAGATGCTCTAAATAACAAGAAGCAACCATCTGTAAATAGAATGTGTGAAATAATCATCATCACGACTTTCCGCCTTTAAATTTTTGTTGGTTAGGCTATCATATAAGTCCTAATTATGTGGACTTTTAAATTACTTGTCATCCACATATAAAGTGGGTCACAATTTTAATTATATTTATATTAATAATAATTAATTAAGGTTCAAATCTTTTTAAAATTTTAAACTATTAATTTTGAAATTAAAAACTCTAATATTCCTCTTCCCTAAACAAACAAATTCTTATTTCTTTTTAAGCTTCTAGATATTGCTCAGAAATTCTCTAATCTACAAACTATATTATTTTTTTTAACATTAAGTCGGTTAAAAAAAACAAGGCAAATAAATTAAAAAAGTAACTAACTGTAATAGAAAATTTAAAAAAAAATCGTCTTTAAATCTTAATTGAATACGTCAATTGCAAAAGTCATCTTATAGGTTTTTGCTTTTTGCTGGACCTCACATCATATCCCCCCCC